>CAVMBS020000008.1:0-56126 GCA_963678695.2 Diplodus puntazzo
TTCATACACTCTCCTCAGGAGGGCACTGACAGTAAGTATAGAAAGTTTCATGTCAATCCGATGAGCGGATGTGGAGATATAAATTAGCTCAGTTTAAAGAGTGCCACCTTGATTTCTTTTAACAACTTTTTGTCAGGAGGGTCCAGAGATACTACATGACAAGTTTCGTGCAAATCGGTGAAATCGCCTGGGAGGAGATAGTAAAAGTAGGTTTTCGACAATTCGCGACGTAGCCGAAAAAAACGTTACCCGTAAATGGGCATGGGCGAAATTGTGTGTGTAAACTGAAAATTGCCACTGATTGGCTTACGAACTCTCACTCAACGTTAGAGAGCCAATCATCATCATTTACGCGGTTGTCCCGCCCCTCCATCCTTCCTCACCGGAGGAAAATAAACCTGCCCTGCTGCTCCGGTGGCTGAAAGCCGAGTCTGTGACAACAGCTTCAATGATCAGCTTCAGTTTGTAGTACGCCACATTTAATAGTCGGTAACGGTGGAAATAGTAATTAGTCAGATTACCCGTTCCTGAAAAAAAGTAACGCAGTTAGTGACGCCGTTTATTCTAACGTCGTTATTCCCATCACTGCTTATAAGAGCGTTCAACATTTCGGACCGATAAAAGATATCTTTGTGATAGATTCCTCTTTAGTTGCTTTTGAGTACCAGCGTTATGAAACACTGAATCTGAGTCCAGAGTTGTTGGCATTTGAGGTGGCAGTTCCCAATGTTGCCCAGGCTGCAGAATTTGTAAAAGAATTGACTGAATTTCCTATTTTCCAGTTAGTTTTAGAGACAATACCTTTGTTCCAATAAAGTATAGTCTTTGTGACATTATTGCCCACAGACATTAATATGAAGGAACAATAAGTATGTATAGGTGTATCATGTATTGGGTGACCCAGTTTGCTGTTTCCTGTTTTGTGTTTCCTGTGCCAGTTTTGTGAACAAACATTGGTCATCATCTGCTTGAAGTCAGAGCAATAAACTCTTATTTTGATGAGGCTTTGGGGGAGAGATGTAATATATCTTATTTTAACAGTTATTTACCACATTTTAAGATTTCCTGCCTATTTGAGAAAAAAAAGATAAGGTTTGCTTGATATAAAATTATAGTGTAAAGTTGAACACTAAGAATAAGAAATTAACTCTTAAAACAAGACAAATTATCTAAAACTTCTAAATCTAAGTTTTTTTTCTTGTTAAGAACCAAATAATTTGCAATGTGGCAAAGAACCAGGGATGGGGAGGGGGAATCTGGAGGTCTGTAGCCCACACAGAGTGCTCTGGTCCCTGGCAAAGAACCAGGGATGGACAGGGGGGAATCTGAAGGTCTGTAGCCCACACAGAGTGCTCTGATCCTGGGCAAAGACCAAGGGATGGAGAGGGGGGAATCTGGAGGTCTGTAGCCCAAACAGAGTGCTCTGATCCCTGGCAAAGAACTAGGGATGGAGAGAGGGGAATCTGGAGGTCTGTAGCCCACACAGAGTGCTCTGATCCCTGGCAAAGTACCAGGGATGGAGAGGGGGGAATCTGGAGGTCTGTAGCCCACACAAAGTGCTCTGATGCTGGGCAAAAAAACAGGGATGGAGAGGGGGGAATCTTGAGGCTTGAGGCTGAGCTCAAAGCATGAGGGACAAGGAGAGGTTGAAAGTCGATGAGTTTTGAAGGGGATTTGAAGATTTTCCCATTTACTTACCATTCACACTAATTAGACTGCGACCAGAGCGCCACCTATTGGCCATGGAGCACAATTATGAACATTTATGTGATAATCAGACAGTACTTTGTAAAGATATGCAAGATTGTCTGTTTTCAACACAATATGTAGGAGTTTGCCGTGTTATATTTCAGGCATTTTATGGACTATCAAAAATCTTTTAATAACTTTTTGTCAGGAGGGTCCACAGATGCTACATCCAAAGTTTGGTGCAAATCGGTCAAATCGTCTCGGAGGAGTTCAAAAAAGCAGGTTTTTCACTTTTCACGATTTTACGAATGGAAAGTTACACAAAAGTGGGTGTGGGTTACACCACACAATTCAGCTGAATCGAGCGAATACGTAGATATAATGTTCAACAGTGTGCGACACATTATGTGGGAGATATGTGTCAAAAACACTTCACGTGGAAAATAGCGCCACTTGCTGGTCATTTTTGGTGTGTGAGTTACAGTCACTGTGCTCAACGAGCAGCGGGTGCTGCCGTGAGTCCCTCCCCCGTCCACAACCACTCACAGGCGGTCAGTCTCTCAGTAGCCTCGCGCAGAAGTCCAGCCTGCAGTCAGAGCAGAGAGGAGACACACACCACTCCGCGTCCAGACTGCAAATGAATCGCGGGTACGCATGGCCGCCGCCGTTCCTGCCCTGGACAGCCTGACGGCGTCTGTGTGTGTGTGTGTGTGGGGGGGGGCAACTGCAATGAACCAGCTTTGGGGGGACCCAGCTTGCAAAAGGTTGACAACCCCTGCATTAGACCATACCAATGTGGAGATATGCAACACTTCCTGTTTTGAAACAAATCTGCAGGAAGTTGATATTTAATAACTTGACTATTGTGTGGCCTATTTGTCAGGAGGGTCCACAGATACTGTGTGACAAGTTTCGTGCAAATCGGTGAAATCGCCTGGGAGGAGATAGAAAAAGTAGGTTTTCAACATTTTGCAACGTAGCTGAAAAAAAAGGTCCCTAATTAATTTGGTTGACCTTCTTTATGGCTCTGTTAGCGATGGCCAACGAATACGCTGGATAGATACATCTCGAAATGCTTTCCAACTTAGTAAGAAAGACTCGCCCAGTAAACTGATGTCTCTCAACAACCAGGAATTAAGTTTAGTTTGACATTCAGTTATTGTTCTCCACACATTCAAATTTTCTCTTTCAGTTGGGTTTTTAGATATATGTATTCCTAAATATTTGACAACTGATCTTATAGGAATGTTGTATGCTTCTGTTAAATCACTTTGATGAATTGGCATCAACTCATGTTTGTTCACATTAAGTTTAAGCCCAGAGGCATTGGAAAACATATTAATTGCTTGTATTATCTTGGGGGACTCAGTTAGGTGTTTCATAAAGATGGTCGTCTCGTCAGCAAGCTGGCTAATGACAACAGGTAGCCCCATAACATTTAAAGGAACAATATCTGATTTTTTAATAAAAATAGAAAGCATTTCTGTGGCAATTATAAAGAGGAATGGAGAGACAGGGCAGCCTTGTTTGACCCCACGTTTGATAACAAATCTTGGTGATGTACCTCCTGGTAATGAAATGGAGCTATTTCCTTTATCATAAAGAGATTCTATGGTGGCTCGAAATTTGTTCCCAAAGCCTAAAAGTTTTAAACACTGAAAAATAAAGGGGTGTTCGATACAGTCGAAGGCTTTATAAAAATCAAGAAATAAAATAAAGCCATTATCATCTATTAAATGTTTATAATCTAGGAGATCGATCACCAAACGGATGTTGTTGTGAATGGATCTATCTTTCATAATCCAGATTGGGAGTCGCTTATAATTATAATCTAGTTTACTCTTTAATAAGCAAGGGTTACAATTTTATAATCAGTGTTCAATAACGTGATAGGTCTAAGATTATCCAATATTCTGGAGACTTACCAGGTTTGGGGATTCAAGTAATTATACCTTGTTTCATAGTGGGAGGAAAAGACAAATTATCAGTAGCTTCCTTTAACATGAAAATAAAAGGACTTTTTAACAGATCCCAAAAGTGTCGGTAGAAATTAGATGTAAGGCCATCACAGCCGGGAGATTTATTTAAAGACAGGTTTGTTATGTTCTAAATGGTCACACTGTGATATGGGTTTGCTGTATGTTGCTAAATAGTGGTTAAGGTGCCTTTAAGAGACTGTGATTATTATGGGATGCAATGTTGCGTATAAGACGCGGGTTTTGGGAAACAAGGAAGTGTTGATCGACATGAGACTGGAGTAAACAGGCAGTAGACGTTCTGAAGTAAAATGTGTGTGCGTGTCAGTCTTTCACACATAACAAGGTTGTCTACAGCTTTATCCAGCTCAAAAATAGTAATATCAGCTTCACATAACTCTGCAAAATCATCTTCAATACAGGGGATAAGATCCTTGATATGGTTGAAAAAGGAGTCTGAATCAACTGCAGAGAAGGCAGACGAGTATAACTTACTGTAAAAGGAAGTCAATTCCTTTGTAATCAAGATTGGATCTGTACATAGTTGGTTTTGAATCAATAAGGTTTTAATTGAATTTCTCACTTGCCTTCTTTTTTCTAATCGACAGAAATAAGCTGTACTTCTTTCACCATCTTCGACCCATTTAGCTCTGGATCTTATGTAGGCCCCTTCCGCTTTTTTGAGATAAATCTCATCAAGTTTTGTTTGCAGAGTTAGTAATTTCTGTTTATCATTGTCAGTTGGTGATGCCTTTTTACAACTGTGACCCAGTCTGGCAAAATGAGTCGGAAGTCGCCACGTTCTAATTTGAGATACGGCCGATTAAATTAATAAACATTTAAAATATTGATTTTTTTTTTTATCTTGTATGAAAGAAAAGGTATTCAAAAGTCATCCTCCAAAGTTTCATACTCCAGATAACTATGTAAACGTATTTAAATTGCTATTTAAGTTGACTTTTAACTTTTAAATCTTACAAAAAATGCGAGCGATAAGATCAGTTTGGAGGAGTAGAGAGCCGCTCCAGCCAGACGCTCAGCTTTGTACTGCAGTGAACGGGTCCAGAGAAAAAGCGAAATAATCCGCCTTAAACAAGACTCCCCTTAAAAAATCTATATCAGTTCAAGTGTACGTTGTCTAGGTAAAATTCACACCGCTTTACATCGCCGTCAGACCACACTTTCTTTTGGCACTACATTTTCTCAACCGCAGAACCTCCGTATCCCTACGCACTAGCGTAACTGGGCAACAGCTGATCTGCGAGCGGTGGAATACAGTGCGAGGCCCAGCTGCTCGACGAGAGGTTTACTTTCGATAAAAAACGAAACTTAACTCTTCGTATCCCTCCGCATTAGCGCTCATGCGCAGGGATACGGGGGTTCTGCGGTTGAGAAAATGTAGTGCCAAAAGAAAGCGCAGTCTGACGGCGATATGAAGCGGTGTGAATTTTACCTAGACAACGTACACTTGAACTGATATAGATTTTTTAAGGTGAGCCTTGTTTCAGGTGGTGTATTTAGGTTTTTCTCTGGACTCCGTTCACTGCAGTACAAAGCTGAGCGTCTGGCTGGAGCGGCTCTCTATTCTCTCTCCACACACACACACACACACACACACACACACACACACACACCCTCTGTACAAACTTTGTAATTTTTTTTGTAAATTTTCATGATTCTATGATAAATTGTCTTTTCTAAAATATGAATTTAAATTAATATTTGAATAAATAATAATTAAATCATTTAAGCTTCAATTTGGTTTAATAGCACTATCTAAGTATCCAAATGTCTTTGGTGAAATTTTAATATTTTAAATGGATGTGTCTTGACAACCGTTCAAGGTATGACTTAAACTAGGATATCATTTTAAAGCTTATTTTCTCATCTTTCCATTGATACCAAAATCTCAATGTTGAGCTTTGGGTCACTGTGACTCATTTTGCCAGACTGGGTCACAATTAATGTTTATTTCTTTAATTAAATTAAGTTCTGCTAGTTTGTTATTTTTGCGAAATGATTTCCCAAAATGAATGGAAAATTCTCGAAATTTGAATTTTAAGAACTCCCACTTTAAAACATAGGATATTATAGTGTTGTCAGCCATCACTTCAGCAATTAGAGATTTTATACCACCACAATATGCTTGACAATTTAATAAGGATGAGTTGAATTTCCAGTAGCCCTTGTTTCTGCAGCAGCCACCAGGGGGTTTAAAACTCAACTTAATAACCGAGTGATCAGATAGAGGAGCTGCTGACATACAGCAGTCTGAGACACAATGCATCATTGAAGCAGAAATTAACCAGAAGTCGATTCTGGATTTTAATGTATTATTAGGTTTGAACCAGGAGAATTGTTTAGTGTTAGGGTTTACAAGGCGCCAGGGGTCTACTAAGTTATGATTGCCACAGAAATGAGACAAGGCAGGGTTCTGAGAGCTGTGTTGACATTTAAAAGGGTATCTATCCAGATATTCATCATAAAGCATGTTGTAATCTCCTCCCACAATTACATTTGCATGTGGGTAGGTGAGTTTTAGATTTTTAATATTCTCAGAAAGCTCTGTAAGTAATAATTTATTTTGAGCTGGGTTGTTAAAGCCATAGATATTAGCGAGAATACTATACTGTTCATCAATATTCAAAACACAGATTAGCCGGTGACCATTATTACTAGATTTAGAGGCCACCAGTTTACCAGGAGAGTTACAGAAAAGAATGGCCAGCCCAGCTGATCTTGTGGAGCCATGGTCAAAAATGATTTTATCTCCCCATTGATTAATCCACAATTTTTCATCATCCGGTTTAGAGTGTGTTTCTTGTAATAAAATAAAGTTTGCTTTCCCGCCCTTACAACATAAAAAAATAGATTTTCTCTTAGTGATATCTCTTAAGCCTCCAGGATTCAAGGAAATACAGGAAAAATCAACATTCATTTTAAACCACAACTAGCAACCACTAGTGAACAGTAAGAAGTCCAACTGAGTGAAGAGAAGTCAAAAATGAGAAAAAGCCCACAAAGATATGTGTGGGCAGTGTCCCTTCAATATCAGAAAAAATATTACTTATATATATATATATAACTATAACAATCCAACCTTTTATCACAGGGGAAATTAAGACCCTGTTTAATGCTTATCAGTTTTTAACTACCAGTATACCTCAAGTGTTTTTATTAAGTGATTATGTGTCCATCGATGTATCCGTCTCCTCCTCTGTAGTAAGCTCGTTTTCCAGCCGCCCGTGCTTGTTGTATCTTCGGCCACAGCGCCGCTCGAGCCTCCCTGTCAGCCTTGCAGAGGTCTTCGATGAATCCAATCCCCAGTTCTTTGCAGATGGAGGAATCCTTGGTCATCTTTCACAGCGCGTCCCGGTGTAATTCTCTGTGTGAATTGGACGATGACCAGCCTGGTCTTGTTTTCCTCTCGTCTCCCCAGTCGATGAGCTGAGTCCACGATGTGGTTGATGTTCGGAGCCCATGGAGGGGAGATTTTTATCAGCAAGTTAGCAACCATTTCTCGTGTATTTTCCACATCATTTTCTTTTATCCCTCGGATTCTGAGGTTCCAACAGCGCTTGTAACTTTCCATCTCCAAGACTCTTTCCATTAACTCAGCGTTGTCTTTTTTAATCACCGATATCTCCCGCTTCGTGGTTTGTAGCTGAGTTTTGCAGTCTTTTGCTGTGTTCCAATATCCATACTTTCCGTACTTACTATACTTAGTTGGAGTACGTAGGGTGTTCCGATATCGATCGCGGCGAAAAGAAGTGTACTTAAAGGACCCGGATGTTGCCCTCATAACGGCAAAAACGTTGAGTGTGCATCGATGTACACTTTACGCACTCAACGGCCGCCATTTTGTCTACGTAGAGGAAGAGGCGGAGCCAGGCAAAGACGCTCAGCTCAAAAATCTTTTTTTAAATGGTGACTCAGATGACTGAGATGACGGCGCCTGCAGCTCCCGAGCCTTACAGATGTAAGTTTTGTCGTTTTACATGGTCATATTTACATTTTTTAATCGTCTATAAATAGTTCTTTTAACTGTATTAACACTTCGATTGTGGCTACAGTTGTTGTTATCGTCCGGTTTAGCATGCTTCAGCTTGTTAGCCATTAGCAGCTAACTAATGGCTAACAACCTGAGTTAGCAGCTAACTCGATATACAGCGAGCAAATGGTATTTGCCTAGGTATTCATCTTGTCGATGCGTAACGTTTTTGTAAATGTTTTGATAGTAAATGCATGGGGAACTTGAAACCTAAGTTTGGGGCTCCTTAGGTCACAAACCACAACGTAGTCTATTCTTATTGCCGTCTTATTCTTTGTTATAGGGACTGATGAGGACACGGCCCGCTTTGTGCGGTGGCGTTTGGCCCATCAAAATATTTTCAGTGGAGGGAGAGCCACGAACGCGGCTGGATACAAGTAAGTGCATATGTACGGCGTGTATTTATAGCTATTTATAGTCTAGCAATATACATATTAAATGTTGCTGCTAAATCGCTTGTTGTCTGCTCAATCCGTAGACCGATGTGTTGTACTACTTATACTATACTTGTACTTACACTTATACTGTGCCCCTATTACATGTTAACCAGAGTGTTCCTAGAAGAGAGAGGACTGGTGGGGAGGGTAACCACTGCCTTCCTAAAAAAAAAAATGGGAAAACCTGAAGCAAAAGTACAAGGTTGGTTAGATTTGTCTGTGTTCACATCATACCTTACGTCTTTGTCAGTGTAGATTCTCTGAGCAGTTATTTCTATATAGCAGTTGAAAGCGATCATAACCAAAACTTGTTGTGTGTTGTGTTGTTGTTCTTCCTACTACATAGGATCTTAAGAACCCCCCGACTGGGGTAAGCACAGAAGGGGGTGAGACCACTGCCGCGTCCTGGAAGTGGTTCGATCTCATGCACGAGGCAATTGGGGACAGGCCGTCTGTGACGCCACCTGTCCTCATTGCCACGTGTGCCCATGGCGCGGTGGTGTTCACAGCCCCCTCTGTGACTACTCCTGAAGGGACTAGTCAGGTTGAGGCAGCAGAGGAGACTGCCTTGGTTTAAAAACCATTCAGCAAACTTTGACTATATATATATATATATATATATATATATAAATAAAGGGTATGAGACTGTTGTTTAGGCGCAGTAAACTGGATTTGAAGTGACTTTTGGGTTAATCTCTATGAATTGTTTGACTCTTCCTTGGCCACTATTTATTTCAGAGAAACAAACAAAACTAAAAAAATAAAATAAAATGCAACTAATTACTAAGACACAAATAAGAGAAGAATATATAGAAAATACATGAAAGCAGTCATTTTCAAAATCAAAATCCATAGTGGCTAACAGTTATTAATTTTCAAAATATTTTCTTAGGCAGGGCTCAACAAAATATATATTATCACAATCAGTAGAACCAGGCATGTGCAGGCAAGATGTATTCTTAGGTTCATTCAACCTCTTGTTTGTCTTTGGGTTTATTTGTTTGTTTGTTTGCCTTTTGCTTTTTTTAAGAGGCAAAAAAAGAGTGATGGGTACATATTGGGTGACAGGATTTGACAATGACACCAATGTAAATGCCTGATGTTACTGTAATATCAGTGATTTCAAATATTGTTCAGCCCTACCATAAAAGGCTTTTCGCATCGTAGTTAGACTAAGGCTAATTAGCCCCATTAGTTTATGGCTTCAAGCTCCAGTAGCCCTGAACTGACAGTCAGGTTAACACTGTCATTTCAGTTGTGTTAGTCCATCTCACACAGAGCTCGGTTAACCTTTACTTTTTTCAAATTTCTCTGAAAAACATGGAGCTGACGTCATTTTTGTGACTTCAGGTCTCCAGTTTGTTTCCAGATCAAATCATATGACAAGGCTTATACCCTCCTCAGCTTTGAGTGCAGAGTCTCAGCACTGGGCTTATCCATAACTGCTTTTCAGAAGGATTTACATTAGCTCAAGTCTAAGTATACAATTGCGAAAAACCTTTAGTATACCTACCAGCTGAAACCCCACACTAATGATTACTATTTAAAAAAAGGATGAAATGAAAAATGAAAAATAAAAAATAACGTACATTTTCGGGAAATGCAAAATTAAAAAAAACCCTTCAATTAATCATATGAAATAAATATTATTATTAACAAAACAGACTAAACTGGTGTCCTATACTTCAGATGTGGTCATTTGGTCCATGGGTCAGTCGTGATTCTGTCATGATGCTGTTTGTTCAATCTGTTCATTGCTGCCACAAACCACAACTGTCAACAGAGCACACTGTCAGTGTGAAGATGTAAATGGATGTGAAGTCATGACCTTTGACATGTTCAGTGGCTGGAAGAACTGCTGCTCCCTATTATCTGGTTACTCGCCCTGAGAAAAGACAACACAAAATGTATAATCTGAAAACAAAGACAAGAGTTGAATCATACAAAGCCATCAACTATCTTGAACACTGCTGCAGGCAGACTCCACTTTCCCTCCAGAGCCACATCACACAGAGAAGTTTTGAAGGGTTGCATGTCTTATGCATGTTTAGCCCTCGGAGCAGTCTGGAGGTCTCAGCTGTGGAGTGGCTGGATCACAATGGAGGAAGACCTGAAGAAAGAACTTAATTCAAAATACACTCCCAACTGTAACTTTAAAGTTAAAAGCTACAAAAACTGTTAGACACAGACAATGTAATCAAAGCACACACAAGAATATTTGTCAAAAAATAAACCCTTAATGGCCTACCTTATGCTTAATATGGAGAAATCTTTGCACTCAGAGGGGATGCACATGTCTCTATGTGATCCAGCAGTGATGACTCCATTGTCGACTGACGGTTAAGCCAGTGCAGCTGCCTCGTCTGTGCAGCAAGTTGTTGATGGTCATGACCTGATCCTCACAGTATTGAAGAATATAGGACCAAGGTGGACTGGTGTCCTCACAGAGGAGCACTGTGTCTCCCATCCAGGGGACAGTAAACTTGCAAAATTTAGAGTATCTGGGAAGGACACCCACACTGCTATAGTGTAGTGCGACATTTGGTGGGAATGTGGGGTTTCAACTGGTAGGTGGAAGTACATTGGAAAGTATGTGTTACATTGAGAACACATACTTTCTGATGTATTTTTGCTACAGTAAATGTTGGCAGCTGTATACAGCTGCTGAAATAGTTTTGGCCTGTGCATCTATCAACCATGACCCAAACCCACCCTGACAAATGCACAGGCCAAAATGTGCTGTGAATATAGTCCACTAGTCCAGTAGTCCATTAGTCCGTTATCTCTAAAACAATTTAGTTATTCTTCATAAGTTCTTATTTGTAATTATATTTCCTACAGTTGCCATGTTCTTAATTCTATTTTATTCTTTTGTATTCTGTAAAGCATTTTAAATTAGCCAAGTTTTTTAAATCTTGTACTTTTATCCATCCTGTGAAGCATTTTTTACTAGCCAAGGTTTTAATGTTGAACCACATTGGAGAGTCTGCTTTGTGTAATTCTCATAGCAGCATAATGTCTTTGCAGGTCAATTTCTCTTAAACACATTACAACATTCACATCAAGTGTTGAGCAGTGTATCCTCTTGGTCCACCCGCCCTCTCACACAGTCTTAGAGAGACTGAGGCAGCCGGTGAGGTTGTGAAGCCAGGCTGCAAAGAGGATACCCCAACTCAACTTTTAGAAATTACCATTGTCAGTTTAAGATTTGTTTGTGTTTTAAATCAAAATGTGAATGCAAAAAAACCCAACATATTATACCTTTTCACACAAAATGGTATTAAACAATTTTCTTAATCCCTGCAACAACAAAAATATTAGTTTAGTCACAAATTCCTAGTATTTTTCAATGTTGTTAAGACTCACCAGATTTCTTCATGAACTGCTGCAGGAGATTACACAGTACACAGGATTGTGATAACTGTAGTACGTTTTCATGACGCCTGAAGTGAGACAGTGTTGTGGTTGAGAGATGAAAATGAGGTCCAGCAGCGTGTTCTTCTCGGTGGTTGCAGCAGTGATCAGTTGGGCATATCCCCTCGACCGAAACAGCTCCAGTATTGGCATACTTCAGTTGAAAAAGAGATTCTCATTGAAATCACCACAGACAATGATGGGGTGGCAATCCATGATCTCCAGTGAATCCAAAAGGCTTACCAGGTTTGACAGGAATGATGCAATGCTGTAGTCTGGAGGTCTGTACACAGCTGCAATCAGTGCACTCACAGGGGCTTCAACCTTCAAAGCCACAAACTCAAGATCAGTCACATTGTGTAAATACTGTTTTTCACGCACCTGAGAGTGGTTTTTCACATAAACAGCGACTCCGCCACCACCTCTGTTTGCCATTTGTGGGAAATTTGTGTACGACATGTGTCTGTTGCGTTTGAACGTATTGTAGCCCAGTGCTTTCCACAAGCGCCGGCTGCCGGCCATATAGCCGACTACACAGTTAACTCCAGCCGGCTACTTTAATGACTATTATTTTTCGATTTTAATAAAGTTAAATGTTTTTCTAACAGACTGACAATAATGTCAAACTGAACCGCACTCATTAAAATTGTGATTCGCTGTGCTTGTACTGATAATAATCACAAATTACTCCGATCATCGCCGACTTCATTGATCACAAGGGAGAGAAACTCATCCGCGGCCCCGACACGCGGAGTCAGTGTGTCGGCCGTCGGAGGCGAGAAGCAGGGCTCACCATAATACGCTTATTTTGTCACCGGTAATCCACTCTTCTCTTCCAGCGTCCATTTAGCAATACCTGCGACACGTGCTGGCATCAAAAAACACTGTCGGTTGTACAAATGAAACCAAACGGACTCTAAGAGTGTATTTTCATTAGTTGCTAAGGGAGAAACGTTCACTGAGTGTTTAATTGTGTAGCCACCACTGGAGACTGTGAAGGTGTCATGCACCGACAATAAGATATTTACAAGCCCAGAACGCCTCATGATGCAATATTATGTGAGCTTGTATAGCCTATTATTTATTATTTTCAGTGCGCAAATCACAGTTTTTATTGGTGCATTAGCGTCTGGCATACTTAGTTACACTAATGAATAAAAGAAGATGCGATATTTTGTAATAATAATAATATATAGAGTAGATATTGATGCTGATAATAATAATAATAATAATAATAATAATAATAATAGAGCAAATGTCTGAGAAATTAATATAGGCTGCCTGTTCTGCAGGCACACTTAGGCTAATAATAATAACAATAATATGAGCGGTTTTGGAGTTCATATTCTTCTCCTGCTTTGAATGTTCATGTTCATTGTTTATTCCTGCCCATAGGTGTGGGAAAAATGCCACCGAAAAGAAAATGTGATCAGCGGACTCTGGAAGGCTTCTTAAAGAAGAGAAGTGGTCAGTTGAAGTGCTTCAGAATAGTATGAGTATGAGTATGAGTATGAGTAAGATTCAGATTACTTTATTCGTCCCAGAAGGGACATTCATTGTTGCAAATTCAGTTTTTTTCAGATTATTTATTTCAATGGTAGCACTTATACCATAATTAACGTAGGCCTACATGTCTTATATTGTTACTGCTGCAGTATGTGATTTAGTAAATTCCAGTCATGTGCTACATGAATTAGACACATGTTTGTTTTAAAGTACCAGAAGAGGAAACAGCAGCCCCATACAGGTCCAGAGCAGAACCAGAGAGGGACACAGAAGAACCATGCAGCTCCACTGCACACCCAGACAGGGAAATGGTAGCTACATGCAGCTCCACTGCATACCCAGACAGGGCAACAGTAGCCAGGTCCACAAGCAGACCTAGACAGGACAACAGGGCCAGACAAGAATATTGTCCCTCCTTCTGAAGTCATCACACTATTGGAAGAGTACTTTCCAGAGGCAATGAAGAGCAAGACTCTCCACTCTTCTTACACCTGCTCAGGTGTGTGCTCTGCTCTTTCAAGTACAGAGCTGTCTAGACTTAAGGAGGGAGGCAAGACCCTGTTCAAACATAGTTGGCTAACTAATAAGGACATTGCTTATTCAGAAGAGACAGGTCTGTGGTGGCTGATATACATTGAAGAAAAGGGGATGTTCTGCTTGCTTTGCAGAATCCACAATTCCTCTAACAAGTTTAATAAACAGGAAACATTCAACCTCTCAGCCTCCATAAATTTCAAACAGAGTGCCATTAAAGAACATGCCATATCCAATACACACAAGGAAACCTATCTAAAAGAGATGGAGAGAAGACATTCCTCCTTGGCTGCTCAGTATCAGTCTGCAAAACAAGCAAGAGACACAGTCACAACCAACTCTTTCCTTTCCACGTACTGGCTTGGCAAGGAGGAAGTGGCAAACTGCAAGTTAAAATCTCTCCTAGAACTGGAAGAGGATTTGGGGCTCTCAGAAATGAAGCATTTTCAACAAAGAAGCCAAAGAAGCCAGAAAAATATGAGACTACTTTTAGGCCAGGTGATTAAAAAGAAACTTATTTCAAAAGTTAAGGATGCCAAATACTATAGTATTCTAGTGGATGAAGTCTCTGACATTGCTGTGATGGAGCAGTTACTAATTTACATTGGTTATGTTGATGTTCATGGAGAGACTCATTTTGACTTCCTGGAAATCAAGGATGTGCTTGAAAACAGTCCATCTGCAAATGCAGAAACCATCACAGAGCTCATCATTGAGGAGCTGAAAGAATGTGGATTGCCTCCTCAGAATCTCTGTGGTTTTGGTTCAGATGGCGCAAGTGTCATGACAGGTTCCAAATCAGGGGTTGGAGTACGCCTGAAGAAGACCGCAGTAATTATGATTCGAAGTCATTGTATTAACCACCGTCTTGCACTGGCATGTGGGGACACTAATGACTTTGTAAAGTACATTCAGGTTGTTGAGACAACATTGAAACAAGTCTGGAAATGGCTTGAATACCCAAAGCACTCTGCAGCATTTGTAAAGGCCTGTAAAATCACAAGAAAGTTGGATGTTGAAGCTGGGAAAAAGCTGGACAAAAAGCTCAGTGTTAAAGTGCAGAAAGCATGTTGCACAAGGTGGCTTTCAACAGGCAAAGCTGTTGCCAGTGTTGGCCAACATTTAGTCCCACTACTCCAGACTTTCAGAGACATTCAAGATAATGATGCAACTGCAGCAGGTCTCTTACAACGTATGAACAACACTAAGTTTGTTGGTTTGCGTTCAGTCAACATTACGTAGAGTATGACGTCATCGGCGGCAGCATTAGCGTAAGTCGCGTGTCTCCTTAACCCTCTAAGAATTAAAAATGGTGCTGTGATTTAGCTTCACTTGCGCCCATGTCCGACCCGATAGTGGAAGACGAATCCAAGTTGATTTTACGCTCGGGCGCAGCAGTAAATAAAACCATCGCAACAAAGAAACCTGCAAACAAAAGCTCTACCAAACAATTGGCAGTGGTCACTTCCCACATGGCGGACCAGAAGGACTTAAAAGATCTGCTGCTTGATATGAAACTTTCACTCTCAAAAGAAATTCATGACTTCAGAATGGACTTCAAGGTCTTTCGGGACGAAACAGTGAAAAATATAAAGACAATGATGGCGCAAATGACGGAATTACGTGTCGATCAAGAAAAAACAAGCGGCAGATTGGAGCAGGTGGAGCACCGGGTCGGTGAGCTACAGGACACAGAAATAATGCACCATGAATCAATCAAATACTTGGTGGACAAAGTTTCGGCGCTGGAAGAGTGCACAGATTACCTGGAAAATAAATCCAGGCAAAATAGTGTGCGTATCTTCAATATAGAGGAGAAAAGTGAAGGGGATAATATGACCGCCTTTCTCAAAAAACTGTTCAATGAGGTGCTTAATATACCTGGCGATTTTAATATTGTCAGGGCGCATCGTGTGTACAGAGAAGGCAGTGAGCATGCCAGACCAATAATTGCCACCTTCTTGGACTTTGAAACAAAAAAAAATATATTACATGTGGCATGGAGGAAGAAGGAATTAAGCTATAAGGGGAAACGCATTTTCATTGATCACGACTTCTCCCCACGGGTGAAACAGCAGAGAGCCCAGTACAGACCTATCAGGGACCAACTTAAAGCCAGGAATATAAAATCGCATATCCTGGCCCCGGCTAAACTGAAGGTGTTTAATGAAGATGGAAGCTCGCAGATCTACGGAAACGCACAGTTGGCAGCCAAGGAACTCTTGGAGCGAGGACTTCTTTCCACGGCTCCAGAACTCCAGGAACCTGCATTCTCAGGGGCGCACAGCGGGCGGCAGCAACGATGGGAGAGGGGCAAAAAACAAGGGGCTAATCGGAGTATGCATGCTCTGGTACAAGAGGCAGAGAAGAACCTTGTGCAACGTGAGTGATGAACAATCTAACAAAGACTTGAGTGACTTGAATTAGATGTGTACTTTCCGACGTGCAGAGTTGAGTCTCTCTCTCTCTCTCTCTCTCTCTCTCTCCCCTTTCCTCTGTCCTTACTAGATTTAATTTATTAGGTTATTGTTTGTATTTTGAAGTGTGTGTGGATGTTTTGTGATAGTGTGGGTGAGAAAATAGGGTTCTATAGGTGAGAGAGTGTGTGTGTGTGTACGGAGGTATGATGTGGGATTTGTTTACATATGCTGGCAGCACAGCACAGTTTTGTCTGTTGGACTGTTGGCTTTGATAGTTGTTTTTTGTTTTGTTTTGTTTTGTTTTGTTCTTAAATCCAGCCCTGCCCCTCTCAGCAGGAATGGTTTTTGGTCACATTTGGGTATTATTAATATTATTATTATTATTATTTTGTTTTTTTTATTTAATTGAGGATGAGGATGAGGATGATGATGATTATCATTATTACTATTATTATTATTATTGTTATTATTATTATTATTATGATTATGTTTAGATAGGTTTAGTTAATGAGGACTGAGGGGGTGGGGTGGTTCGGGCCGGACATGAGTCAGTGTGTGTGGGATTGGGAGTTGGGGACTGGTAGGGTTGGGGTTGGGAGAGGTGGGGGGGCTGCTTGTTATATGTAGCTGGGCTTTGATGGGTTTTTTTTTTTCTGGCTGGATTGACATTATCAAACCTTGGGGGGTTAATTTTTTGTCCCAACTCAGTCCAATTGTGTACTTGTGACTTTTTTGTTTTTCCACTTTAGACATTGATCTAGTCGGAGGGTTTTAGGATGGCGCTTATGCTACCTGTGGAGGAATGATTAGGGAATACAGGCTGGTGTTTTTGTTTTTGTCTATGTATGTTATATGTATGTTAGTTAATGTCTTTTATGTTGGATGTATGAATTCAGGCTCCACTTTGGCTTACAATGGGTCCATTTTGTTTTTGTTTGTCTCTGTTCTTTACCAAATTAAAGTATGACAAGTTGCAGTATCAGAATTGCCACCTACAACTGTAATGGGTTAGCGAATCTCTCCAAAAGAAATGAAATTTTTACTTGGCTGCAAGATAAAGAAAATGTTAAAATTTTCTGTTTGCAAGAGACGCACTCTCAGCCAGAAAATGAATCTCAGTGGAGATCAGAATGGAATGGGCCTATACATTTTTGTCATGGCCTTAGCAATAGAAGAGGTGTTATGATTTTAATTAAAAAGGAAGTACAGCACACAGTTCATTCAGTTTTAACTGATAAAGTGGGAAGATGGATTATGTTAGATTTAACTTTAGACAGTCTACGTATAAACATTATGAATATATATGCTCCTAATGAGGATAATCCATGTTTTTTTGAAGAAATACGTAATGTGCTATCCGCTCAAGAAAATAATCAAAATATCTTAGTTGGTGACTATAACACAGTGTTAGATGTAAGTAAAGATCGTACAGGTATGCATACATTTAATTACCATTCTCAAGCACTGATAGCAATTAAAGAACTTATAGCATCTTTAGATTTGGTGGATATCTGGAGGTTTCAGAACCCAGATTCTATTAGATATTCTTGGCGGAGAGGACAACAAGCTAGTCGCATTGATTATTTCCTCATCTCCTTTTCCCTATTACCCATGGTCTCTAAATGTAACATTGGTGACCGCTTTAGATCTGATCATGTAATTATCACACTCCAGGTCACCACTGCAAAGTATCCACGCGGGCGTGGTTACTGGAAATTTAACCAGTCTTGTTTAAAGGACCCAATTTTTGTTGAAAAAACTAAAGAATTTATTGAGTTTTTTTTTGAAGTTAATGAAAACTCCTCTAATCCGCATAATGTTTGGGAAGCATTTAAGTGTGCTTTTAGAGGTCACGCTATTAAGATAGGTTCTTGGAAACAAAAAATGTACTTGATGAGGGAGAAGACCTTAATTGGTGAAATAAATGAGCTGAATAGTAGATTGGATGAAATACAACAACCTTCATCTGAAATGATTTGTTTAGTTAAGGAAAAACAATTGGAACTGGAAAACCTATATTCTGAGCGTGTCAATGGTATCATTAATAGAGCAAGGGCCAACTGGATGGAAAAAGGTGAGAAATGTACTGCCCATTTTCTAAGGTTAAATCGAAGCAATGCAGTTAAGAAAAATATAATGAAGTTATATACAACGGAAGGGGTTCCACTTATGGCGCCACAGGACATATTGCGTGAGGAGGTAGATTACTTCAGAACAATATTTTCTTTGGAAAAGGAGCTAGAGCCACTCGGCGGCCAGAATGTTAATATATTTTTTCCACATGATTGTGATTATGCGCTTTCGGTACATCAACAACAAAGTTGTGAAGGTGCAATTTCAGAAGAAGAACTGTTAGACGCTATTAATTCCTTTTCCTCTGGTAAATCACCAGGGATTGATGGAATTCCTATTGAGTTTTATAAAGTATTTTTTAAAGAAATTAAAAAGCCTCTGTTAGAATCTTTTAATTTTTCCTATAATCTAGGATTTCTGTCTGAGACACAAAAAGAGGGCATCATTACGTTATTACTAAAGCAGGATTCACAAGGAAATTATAAAGATCCGGGATATTTAAAAAATTGGAGACCTTTGACACTTCTCTGTGTTGATAGCCGAATATTATCAAAATGTATCGCATTAAGAATAAAAAGAATCATTGATCAAATAATTAAATATGACCAAACAGGTTTTATTAAAGGGCGTTTCATTGGTGATAATATACGGCATCTCCTTGACACTATAGAATATTATGATCAAGAGAAAAAACCTGGACTTTTATTTATTGCTGATTTTGAAAAAGCCTTCGATAAAGTAAGATGGGACTTCATCCAGAAAACACTTTGCTTTTTTAATTTCGGGGTAAGTCTTGTAAAATGGGTGAAGGTGTTATATAATTCACCAACTAGTCGAATAATTAATAATGGACATCTATCTAATCCCTTTACCCTTGCTAGAGGAGTTCGCCAGGGGTGTCCACTGTCTCCATACTTATTTTTATTTAGTATTGAAATCTTAGCCAATCGAATTCGAAATAATCATTGTATTGTAGGATTAAAACCATATGATCTCGAAGCAAAAATAACTTTATATGCAGATGATGCCATCCTTTTTCTGCATCCAGAAAAAAGCTCCTTACACTCTCTGATTGAGGACTTAAAACTTTTTGCCAGATTATCCGGATTAGAGCCTAATTTTGAGAAATGTACTATTATGAGGATAGGCACATTAAGAGGTACAGATTTCAATTTACAATGCCCTGCTCCAGTTAAATGGAGTAACGGCGCCATTGATGTACTTGGCATTCATATTCCGGAAAATCCGAAAGATCTAGTCAAGATAAATTATGAACGAAAAATAGAGAAAATAGAAAAAGTATTGCAACCGTGGAGAGGAAATATTTTGTCCCTACAAGGAAGAGTAATATTAATTAATACGTTGGTAATTCCCCAGTTTATTTATTTGATCATGACACTTCCCTCTCCGGAAACATCCTTATTTAAATTTATTGAACAAAAAATGTTTAAATTCCTTTGGAACAATAAGCCTGACAAGATTAAAAGACAGTATGTATATAACTCCTATGAAAATGGTGGATTAAATTTGAAGAACATTGTAGCCATGAATTTAGCCTTGAAAGCATCTTGGGTTAATAAAATCTACCACAATACTCATTGGAGAACAAGCCGAACGTTAGCTACAGTATACACGTTTTTTGAGTGTAAATTGTTTCCTTTTTTTCAGTTGATGCCGCAACATGTGGACTGGCTACTAAAAGAACCATTGGGTAACCTTTCGCCATTTTTTAAAGATGCAGTCAAAGCTTGGTTAAGTTTCCAGTACTATCCCCCAAATTCATTAAACGAGATCCAGTATCAAATAATATGGATGAATTCTTCACTGTTAATTAATGGAAAACCTTTCTTATGGAAGCATTTCCAGAGTAAAGGAATTATTTTTATAAATGATCTTCTTGACAATGCAGGTAATTTTCTTTCATATGAACAGTTTAATAAAAAATATGGACAATTATGTGACAGTTATAATTTTAATCAACTGCTTTCTACAGTGCCATTAAATTGGAGGAGGAAATTAAAAAACTCTAGTAACAATCAGCAGGTTAGTGCCCCAGTTCAAAAAACTCTTAAATGGTTAACAAAAATTAAGATAAATAAAATGATGTATAATTTTTTCTTATTTAGCAGATGTCTGTCTTTTTTTCCACACGCAGCCTGCTCCTTTTGGGAAGATGAGTTTAACACTTTGATTCCCTGGAAAGATTATTTTAGGTCCATTTATACAAGAACAATTGATTCATATTCTAGAATTTTTCAAATTAAGATTTTCTATAGAATTACCGCCACAAATAAACAACTAAATATTTTTAACACTAACCACTCTCCATTATGTAGATTTTGTAATGAAGAAGTGGAGGATCAGTTACATTTATTCTTTTATTGTACACATGTAGTCAGATTTTGGTTAGACATTCAAAAGTGGCTAAGACCCAAAAAGATTCACTTCGAATTTACACCATTAAATATTTTGTTGGGAGTACTGGATAAAAACTGCTCACAGATTGTGAACACGGTCATCCTTTTGGGGAAAATATTTATTTTTAAGACCCAAGCAAAAACACTTTTGAATTTGTTTTTTTTTAGAAATAAAGTGCGACGCCAATTTCTTTTGGAAAAAATTATCGCATCCAATCAAGACAAGATAAAAATGCATAATAAAAAATGGGAAAAACTTACTTTTGAGTGAAGGTATACTAAGTAGTTACTGTTAATTTAATTTTAGTAGTTCTACATCCTTTTTTTTTTTTGTTGGTTTTTGTTTTGTTTTGTGCGTGTATTTATTTATTTATTTATTTCTATTCTGTCCTGTTTTGGTCATGTCTTTGTCGTGTTGTTGAGTCTGCTCTGTCTTTTGTCTTTTGTCTGTTTGTTTATTGGTCAGTGTATTGTCGGTCTATACATTGTATATGCCTGTTCCACTAATAAAAAAAAAAAAAAAAAAAGTTTGTTGGTACACTACTGATGCTTAACAAAGTGCTACCTCACCTGAACACGTTGTCCAAGATCTTTCAAAAAGACCACACATATTACTCATGTCTGAAGCCATCTCTTGAATATACAAAAGCTATGATTCAGGATATCCAGACCAACTATGATGTTGTCAAAGACCTGAGTGACCATGTTGCTTCTGATGGTCCATATGCAGCTTTAGAACTCAGTGGTAAAAAGGATCCTAAAATCATGCACTTTCTTACAACATTGGTCCAGAGCTACAGCACAGAGCTTGTGAAAAACCTGGATAATCGCTTCAAGGAGGCCTGCCCTGTGTTCCAGGCCTTCTCTGTCTTTGACCCTACTTGCCTCCCAAAGAGCACAGATGTACAGTTCCTGAACTATGGAGATGATCACATTAAAGTTATCTGTGAGCAACTGCAGTTCAACACAGACCAGGCTTTAGCACAATGGAGTAACTTTAAATATGTCATGGCAGGTTGGCGAGTTCCAACCCATGTGCTGAAAGGTGAAGATATCTCTCCGACAGCTTTCATCCTGAAAAAAATTGTCAAGGAGCAAGCTATCCTAAAAGAGGCCTTTCACTTCATTGTTGACATGGCTACTGTTTGCCTGTGTCAACCACTCTCTAATGCAGTGGTAGAAAGGGGTGCTAGTGTTGTTAAAAGAATAAAAACCAGACTGAGGAGCACCCTTAAAAATGACATGCTTTCTACCCTCCTGCACATCTCCATAAATGGCCCAGGAAGAAGATCCCCTGAGTGTCAAGAGATGTTAAATGAAGCCACCAAGCTGTGGAGACAGAAACACACCAGGAATCTCCCATCTCTCAAGACTCTTCCCAGAGTTGGGGGTAAAGATTATGCTGAGGTCAACATGCCAACACTCATCAGCACTGGAACCTAAGTCAATCTCATTGAGGAGAAAGAAGATGAAGAGGAAGGCTTAATGGATAAAAGGGTCCAGGTTGAGGGAGAGGGTGTTGCAAGCACCAAGGAGAATCTCAGTAGGGCCCTTTTTGAGCTGGGCATGGACTCTGATCCTGAATGGGAAGATAGTGACAATAGTGAAGATGATTAAAGAGGGAAATGGGTATATAAAACTATTGGAAAAAATGACTCTGAAGTGCTGGTAGCATTCTGGACTTTTATTTAGTAATGTTAAACTTGACTCCTTAGTTGTCTGTACTTGTTTGGAAATTGATTTTGTGAAGACAGCATAGAACAATGCTTGAGAAAGGCTGAGACTATTATTTGTTTTATAAGTTATTACTTCAGAGTATTTTTATTTTTAGTTACAACCAAGTTTTAATAAATGAAAATAAATATAACTGTGGTGTTATTATTATTCATTATTACTACATTATTAGGGCCCGAGCAGGGAACCTGCGAGGTCCCTATTGTAATCGTAATGATTATTAGGGCCCGAGCAGGGAACCTGCAAGGACCCTATTGTAATCGCAATGATTATTAGGGCCCGAGCAGGGAACCTGCAAGGACCCTATTGTAATCGCAATGATTATTAGGGCCCGAGCAGGGAACCTGCAAGGACCCTATTGTAATCGCAATGATTATTATTAGGGCCCGAGCAGGGAACCTGCAAGGACCCTATTGTAATCGCAATGATTATTATTAGGGCCCGAGCAGGGAACCTGCAAGGACCCTATTGTAATCGCAATGATTATTAGGGCCCGAGCAGGGAACCTGCAAGGACCCTATTGTAATCGCAATGATTATTATTATTATTATTTTTATCCTCAAAAATGATCGCATATTTCACTGCCTGAACATACCCCAAAACTCACCAAACTTGGAATATAAGTCACACCTGTCGCCAAATTTTATAATCTATTGTCGTCCTGAATTTCCACCACTAGGTGGCGCTGTCATTAAGGAAAGCGCGTTTTGGCTAATAACTCCCATATACTTTGTTGCACATTCAAAAACCTTATATCCACGCGTTCAGTGAATTGTGCTGAATCTTGTGGTATAGGCCACGCCCATTTCCGCCTACCGTTTTTTTTCGCTACGTCGCAAAATGTCGAAAACCTACTTTTTCGAACTCCTCCCAGGCGATTTCACCGATTTGCACGAAACTTGGCACACAGCATCTGTGGACCCTGCTGACAAAAAGTTATCAAAAGAATTTTGATAGATCAAACGATACTCACGTTATTAATTAACAACTTCCTGCAGATTTCATTACAAAGAGGAAGTGATGCATATCTTCACATTGGTGTGTCTGAATGACATGAAACTCAGAATACTAGTCCCCCATGAGCCCCTGAGTCCCTGTGCAAAATTTGAGGCGATGACCATAAGGTGGCGCTCTTTAAATTGAAGTATTTTATATCTCCACATCGGTTCATCGGATTAACACGAAACTTTGAACAATTATTGTCAGTGCCTTCCTGAGGACAGCTGACAAAGGGTATACCGATCAGCCACTAGGTGGCGCTCTGGTGGCCGTATAATTAAAGATTTGGCACTGTGCCCACACCATAACACTTATGGAAATGAAACTCATAGGGGTGCTATAGAATGGCCCCTGTAACCCACACACCAAATATGACCAGCAGGGGGCGCTATTTTGAAAAAAAAATGTTTTTGGCCCATAAATCCCGCATAATAAGTTGCACATTGTTAAACCTTATATTTACATGTTCCCTGAATTCAGCTGAATTGTGTGGTGTAGGCCCCGCCCACTTTGACAGCAACTTTCCGTTCGCAAAATCGCACCAAATGAAAAACCTACTTTTTCGAACTCCTCCTAGACGATTTGACCGATTTGCACCAAACTTTGCATGAAGCATCTGTGGACCCTCCTGACAAAAAGTTATCAAAAGAATTTTGATAGCCCAAAAAACGCCCAAAACATAAAACAAAAAATTCCTGCACATTGCATTCAAAACAGATATTGTTCCATATCTTCCCCAAATACATTCCCATTACCACAACACTTTTGCTAATTGTGTTCCATGGCCTGATGAGGGTCTGTGTAAAATTTGGAGCAAATCGGCCAATAGGTGGCGATCTGGTGGCAGTCTAATTAGTTTGCATGGAATTAAATGGGAAAATCTTTAAATCCTCTTCAAAACTCATCCACTTTCAACCTCTCCTTGTCCTTCATACTTTGAGCTACAGACTCCATTTCAACTTCAGAAAAGAGTCTCGAGACCTTCAAATATTAGTCCTGTATTCATGTGAGGGGCCGGCTCTACGCAGGGGCAAGAGGGGGCAGCCCCCCCACAAATAAATGTCTTGCCCCCTCAACTCATCTCTCTGTCCCTCCGCTCCGCTGTGCGTGCATTCACAGGCTGCGCAGCACGCACACACACACACACACACACACACCCCTCCCTAGACTCTTAGTAAAAATCCAATCACTGTTGCAGTATGCAAATGAGCCAAGACGTAGCATGACAGTGTGGTGTCAGGTTTCACCACGGCGGGAAGACTTCGAAGAAGCAGCAGCAGTTTCTCTTAAAATATGATTGGCTCAGCAGCTCAGTCAGTCATTAAACCATTATTTTCCTGTTTAAAGAAAGAAAGGGGAGCGGGATAAGTTCAAATGAGCAAACATGCTAAAAAGAAAGAAGCCGGAGAAAGACATGGATGGAGCAGAAACATTAAGGGCAAAAAAGAAAAAAACGGTTAATAGAGGATGCAGTCAAATGCGCCAAATAAACAGAGCTTTTAGTGGTGGAGGAGCGAAGGTCAGCGCGGCTACAGTCAGCCAGGACAGTGACGACACGGACCCAGCAGGGTCTCATTTCCTTATTGCAAAAGCAAACATATTTTAGGAGAGTCTGTGTTCAAAGTTAAAAAAATATTATTTGAATATATAGGCTATTCATCCTGTCTTTTGCATCCTATCTCATTTATCATTGTTGCTGTTATTGTGAATATTAGCTGACAAGGCCAGTGTCAGTCGCGGAGTTGATGCAGAGGGACAGGATAATGCCAGTCATGGGAGTGAGGAGGAGGAAGAGACAGATGAGGAGGGACAGGAGCAGGAGGAGATGGAAGAGGAGGAGGAGAAGGAGGAAGAGGAGGAGGAGAAAGAGGAGGAAGAGGAAATTGGAGCAGGAACCACCAAAAAAAAAAAAACACTGCCAGGTACAGGTGCAGTGTGCAGGACTGGGTTGGCAATAAGTCTTTGCATAGCATTATATTAAGTCACATGTTGATGTTTCAGTTCCAGTCACACAGAAACAATAAGCCCATCCTCTCCTGCAGTTATGTCAGTGGCTTTCTGAACTAGACATCTGTTTTCTTTCCAAAGTTAATGAGTTATGGCTAATATTCATTATTACTGATGTTCTTTTCATCCAGATATAGCAGTACATTAGATGCAAATAAAGTATTCATCTTAAAACTACGGTTCCACTTGCATCCGTCATGCAATCAGATAAAAGGTCTCTCCAAACCAAGCTTGAGGGCTGAATTTCAACCCCAGCCCGCCTCTGCCAGTGTGTGACAGACCCCTACGTAAAGTCCCGCTGTAGTTCTGCACTGTTTTGTTTTATATAATCACAGAGTTTTGTTTTTTTAACAAAGCCAGCTCAATTATTTTTTGCTCCAGCTTCCAGCAGCTCACAAAGAGAAAGTTGGACAGGTCTGATGGTAGAGGCCTGGCAAAGTGCAATCCACTTCTCCAGGTTGGGTTGGACACATAGCTAACAACCCAGTTCAATGAAGAAACACTGTTACTATAAGCACAGAAAAAAAAAGTGCTGGAGCATGATGTGTATACATGATGCCCCCTTCACATTTTTGTCTGCCCCCTCATATATGCCTGCCTAGAACCGGCCCTGGTAACATCCCATTAGTTAATCGGTTCTTCTTTGACCTGGCTGGATTCTCTGCTTTTTTTTTCTTTTCAAGATCTCTCAAAAGAACCAGTGTGCTTGATAAGAGTGGTGGCATACAGACTCCCAAGAGCAAACACAGCAAGATGGAACTTCCATATCCGTGCTGTACACTCTGTGTTTGAGCACAAAGGTGACGTCGTCCAGTGTTTTGAAACCATCAGGGGAGTTTGAGCCTAACACTGTGCTGGAAGCTGGAGGGTTTGTGAGGCTACTGGATGATGATACTTTCAGCTTTCTCCTCAAACTATTTAATTGCATTATGCCTCGTGTGGACATTTTCTTCATCCAGCTCCAGAAGCTGACAATCGTCTCAGTCTTTGTCCAGGGAATCATGCAGCAGTTCACACAGTTTTTCTGACTTCAGCGTACAGTATTTAATACCGACAGTAGCAGGCCACCGAATTGTAAAGGAATGACTTCCTCAGCAGAATGTGTTGCGTGAACAAGCCCCGACGGCAGCATTCCACGATGGCGGCATTCCCCGACGCGCGTGGACTGCGAGGGCCCGTTCAACGCTGCTTGCAGCTTTAATTAGGGCCCGAGCAGGGAACCTGCAAGGACCCTATTGTAATCGCAATGATTATTATTATTATTATTATTTTTATCCTCAAAAATGATCGCATATTTCACTGCCTGAACATACCCCAAAACTCACCAAACTTGGAATATAAGTCACACCTGTCGCCAAATTTTATAATCTATTGTCGTCCTGAATTTCCACCACTAGGTGGCGCTGTCATTAAGGAAAGCGCGTTTTGGCTAATAACTCCCATATACTTTGTTGCACATTCAAAAACCTTATATCCACGCGTTCAGTGAATTGTGCTGAATCTTGTGGTATAGGCCACGCCCATTTCCGCCTACCGTTTTTTTTCGCTACGTCGCAAAATGTCGAAAACCTACTTTTTCGAACTCCTCCCAGGCGATTTCACCGATTTGCACGAAACTTGGCACACAGCATCTGTGGACCCTGCTGACAAAAAGTTATCAAAAGAATTTTGATAGATCAAACGATACTCACGTTATTAATTAACAACTTCCTGCAGATTTCATTACAAAGAGGAAGTGATGCATATCTTCACATTGGTGTGTCTGAATGACATGAAACTCAGAATACTAGTCCCCCATGAGCCCCTGAGTCCCTGTGCAAAATTTGAGGCGATGACCATAAGGTGGCGCTCTTTAAATTGAAGTATTTTATATCTCCACATCGGTTCATCGGATTAACACGAAACTTTGAACAATTATTGTCAGTGCCTTCCTGAGGACAGCTGACAAAGGGTATACCGATCAGCCACTAGGTGGCGCTCTGGTGGCCGTATAATTAAAGATTTGGCACTGTGCCCACACCATAACACTTATGGAAATGAAACTCATAGGGGTGCTATAGAATGGCCCCTGTAACCCACACACCAAATATGACCAGCAGGGGGCGCTATTTTGAAAAAAAAATGTTTTTGGCCCATAAATCCCGCATAATAAGTTGCACATTGTTAAACCTTATATTTACATGTTCCCTGAATTCAGCTGAATTGTGTGGTGTAGGCCCCGCCCACTTTGACAGCAACTTTCCATTCGCAAAATCGCACCAAATGAAAAACCTACTTTTTCGAACTCCTCCTAGACGATTTGACCGATTTGCACCAAACTTTGCATGAAGCATCTGTGGACCCTCCTGACAAAAAGTTATCAAAAGAATTTTGATAGCCCAAAAAACGCCCAAAACATAAAACAAAAAATTCCTGCACATTGCATTCAAAACAGATATTGTTCCATATCTTCCCCAAATACATTCCCATTACCACAACACTTTTGCTAATTGTGTTCCATGGCCTGATGAGGGTCTGTGTAAAATTTGGAGCAAATCGGCCAATAGGTGGCGATCTGGTGGCAGTCTAATTAGTTTGCATGGAATTAAATGGGAAAATCTTTAAATCCTCTTCAAAACTCATCCACTTTCAACCTCTCCTTGTCCTTCATACTTTGAGCTACAGACTCCATTTCAACTTCAGAAAAGAGTCTCGAGACCTTGAAATATTAGTCCTGTATTCATGTGAGGGGCCGGCTCTACGCAGGGGCAAGAGGGGGCAGCCCCCCCACAAATAAATGTCTTGCCCCCTCAACTCATCTCTCTGTCCCTCCGCTCCGCTGTGCGTGCATTCACAGGCTGCGCAGCACGCACACACACACACACACACACACACACACACACACACACACACACAGACACACCCCTCCCTAAACTCTTAGTAAATATCCAATCACTGTTGCAGTATGCAAATGAGCCAAGACGTAGCATGACAATATGGTGTCAGGTTTCACCACGGCGGGAAGACTTTGAAGTAGCAGCAGCAGTTTCTTTTAAAATATGATTGGCTCAGCAGCTCAGTCAGTCATTAAACCATTATTTTCCTGTTTAAAGAAAGAAAGGGGAGCGGGATAAGTTCAAATGAGCAAACATGCTAAAAAGAAAGAAGCCGGAGAAAGAGATGGATGGAGCAGAAACATTAAGGGCAAAAAAGAAAAAAAACGGTTAATAGAGGATGCAGTCAAATGCGCCAAATAAACAGAGCTTTTAGTGGTGGAGGAGCGAAGGTCAGCGCGGCTACAGTCAGCCAGGACAGTGACGACACGGACCCAGCAGGGTCACATTTCCTTATTGCAAAAGCAAACATATTTCAGGAGAGTCTGTGTTCAAAGTTTAAAAAATATTATTTGAATATATAGGCTATACATCCTGTCTTTTACATCCTAACTCATTTATCATTGTTGCTGTTATTGTGAATATTAGCTGACAAGGCCAGTGTCAGTCGCGGAGTTGATGCAGAGGGACAGGATAATGCCAGTTATAGGAGTGAGGAGGAGGAAGAGACAGATGAGGAGGGACAGGAGCAGGGGGAGATGGAAAAGGAGGAGGAGAAGGAGGAAGAGGAGGAGGAGAAAGAGGAGGAAGAGGAAATTGGAGCAGGAACCACCAAAAAAACAAAACAGTGCCAGGGACAGGTGCAGTGTGCAGGACTGGGTTGGCAATAAGTCTTTGCATAGCATTATATTAAGTCACATGTTGATGTTTCAGTTCCAGTCACACAGAAACAATAAGCCCATCCTCTCCTGCAGTTATGTCAGTGGCTTTCTGAACTAGACATCTGTTTTCTTTCCAAAGTTAATGACTTATGGCTAATATTCGTTATTACTGATGTTCTTTTCATCCAGATATAGCAGTACATTAGATGCAAATAAAGTATTCATCTTAAAACTACGGTTCCACTTGCATCCGTCATGCAATCAGATAAAAGGTCTCTCCAAACCAAGCTTGAGGGCTGAATTTCAACCCCAGCCCGCCTCTGCCAGTGTGTGACAGATCCCTACGTAAAGTCCCGCTGTAGTTCTGCACTGTTTTGTTTCATATAATCACGGCATTTTTTTTTTTTTAACAAAGCCAGCTCACTTATTTTTTGCTCCAGCTTCCAGCAGCTCACAAAGAGAAAGTTGGACAGGTCTGATGGTAGAGGCCTGGCAAAGTGCAATCCACTTCTCCAGGTTGGGTTGGACACATAGCTAACAACCCAGTTCAATGAAGAAACACTGTTACTATAAGCACAGAAAAAAAAAGTGCTGGAGCATGATGTGTATACATGATGCCCCCTTCACATTTTTGTCTGCCCCCTCATATATGCCTGCCTAGAACCGGCCCTGGTAACATCCCATTAGTTAATCGGTTCTTCTTTGACCTGGCTGGATTCTCTGCTTTTTTTTTCTTTTCAAGATCTCTCAAAAGAACCAGTGTGCTTGATAAGAGTGGTGGCATACAGACTCCCAAGAGCAAACACAGCAAGATGGAACTTCCATATCCGTGCTGTACACTCTGTGTTTGAGCACAAAGGTGACGTCGTCCAGTGTTTTGAAACCATCAGGGGAGTTTGAGCCTAACACTGTGCTGGAAGCTGGAGGGTTTGTGAGGCTACTGGATGATGATACTTTCAGCTTTCTCCTCAAACTATTTAATTGCATTATGCCTCGTGTGGACATTTTCTTCATCCAGCTCCAGAAGCTGACAATCGTCTCAGTCTTTGTCCAGGGAATCATGCAGCAGTTCACACAGTTTTTCTGACTTCAGCGTACAGTATTTAATACCGACAGTAGCAGGCCACCGAATTGTAAAGGAATGACTTCCTCAGCAGAATGTGTTGCGTGAACAAGCCCCGACGGCAGCATTCCACGATGGCGGCATTCCCCGACGCGCGTGGACTGCGAGGGCCCGTTCAACGCTGCTTGCAGCTTTAATTAGGGCCCGAGCAGGGAACCTGCAAGGACCCTATTGTAATCGCAATGATTATTATTATTATTATTATTTTTATCCTCAAAAATGATCGCATATTTCACTGCCTGAACATACCCCAAAACTCACCAAACTTGGAATATAAGTCACACCTGTCGCCAAATTTTATAATCTATTGTCGTCCTGAATTTCCACCACTAGGTGGCGCTGTCATTAAGGAAAGCGCGTTTTGGCTAATAACTCCCATATACTTTGTTGCACATTCAAAAACCTTATATCCACGCGTTCAGTGAATTGTGCTGAATCTTGTGGTATAGGCCACGCCCATTTCCGCCTACCGTTTTTTTTCGCTACGTCGCAAAATGTCGAAAACCTACTTTTTCGAACTCCTCCCAGGCGATTTCACCGATTTGCACGAAACTTGGCACACAGCATCTGTGGACCCTGCTGACAAAAAGTTATCAAAAGAATTTTGATAGATCAAACGATACTCACGTTATTAATTAACAACTTCCTGCAGATTTCATTACAAAGAGGAAGTGATGCATATCTTCACATTGGTGTGTCTGAATGACATGAAACTCAGAATACTAGTCCCCCATGAGCCCCTGAGTCCCTGTGCAAAATTTGAGGCGATGACCATAAGGTGGCGCTCTTTAAATTGAAGTATTTTATATCTCCACATCGGTTCATCGGATTAACACGAAACTTTGAACAATTATTGTCAGTGCCTTCCTGAGGACAGCTGACAAAGGGTATACCGATCAGCCACTAGGTGGCGCTCTGGTGGCCGTATAATTAAAGATTTGGCACTGTGCCCACACCATAACACTTATGGAAATGAAACTCATAGGGGTGCTATAGAATGGCCCCTGTAACCCACACACCAAATATGACCAGCAGGGGGCGCTATTTTGAAAAAAAAATGTTTTTGGCCCATAAATCCCGCATAATAAGTTGCACATTGTTAAACCTTATATTTACATGTTCCCTGAATTCAGCTGAATTGTGTGGTGTAGGCCCCGCCCACTTTGACAGCAACTTTCCATTCGCAAAATCGCACCAAATGAAAAACCTACTTTTTCGAACTCCTCCTAGACGATTTGACCGATTTGCACCAAACTTTGCATGAAGCATCTGTGGACCCTCCTGACAAAAAGTTATCAAAAGAATTTTGATAGCCCAAAAAACGCCCAAAACATAAAACAAAAAATTCCTGCACATTGCATTCAAAACAGATATTGTTCCATATCTTCCCCAAATACATTCCCATTACCACAACACTTTTGCTAATTGTGTTCCATGGCCTGATGAGGGTCTGTGTAAAATTTGGAGCAAATCGGCCAATAGGTGGCGATCTGGTGGCAGTCTAATTAGTTTGCATGGAATTAAATGGGAAAATCTTTAAATCCTCTTCAAAACTCATCCACTTTCAACCTCTCCTTGTCCTTCATACTTTGAGCTACAGACTCCATTTCAACTTCAGAAAAGAGTCTCGAGACCTTGAAATATTAGTCCTGTATTCATGTGAGGGGCCGGCTCTACGCAGGGGCAAGAGGGGGCAGCCCCCCCACAAATAAATGTCTTGCCCCCTCAACTCATCTCTCTGTCCCTCCGCTCCGCTGTGCGTGCATTCACAGGCTGCGCAGCACGCACACACACACACACACACACACACACACACACACACACACACACAGACACACCCCTCCCTAAACTCTTAGTAAATATCCAATCACTGTTGCAGTATGCAAATGAGCCAAGACGTAGCATGACAATATGGTGTCAGGTTTCACCACGGCGGGAAGACTTTGAAGTAGCAGCAGCAGTTTCTTTAAAAATATGATTGGCTCAGCAGCTCAGTCAGTCATTAAACCATTATTTTCCTGTTTAAAGAAAGAAAGGGGAGCGGGATAAGTTCAAATGAGCAAACATGCTAAAAAGAAAGAAGCCGGAGAAAGAGATGGATGGAGCAGAAACATTAAGGGCAAAAAAGAAAAAAAACGGTTAATAGAGGATGCAGTCAAATGCGCCAAATAAACAGAGCTTTTAGTGGTGGAGGAGCGAAGGTCAGCGCGGCTACAGTCAGCCAGGACAGTGACGACACGGACCCAGCAGGGTCACATTTCCTTATTGCAAAAGCAAACATATTTCAGGAGAGTCTGTGTTCAAAGTTTAAAAAATATTATTTGAATATATAGGCTATACATCCTGTCTTTTACATCCTAACTCATTTATCATTGTTGCTGTTATTGTGAATATTAGCTGACAAGGCCAGTGTCAGTCGCGGAGTTGATGCAGAGGGACAGGATAATGCCAGTTATAGGAGTGAGGAGGAGGAAGAGACAGATGAGGAGGGACAGGAGCAGGGGGAGATGGAAAAGGAGGAGGAGAAGGAGGAAGAGGAGGAGGAGAAAGAGGAGGAAGAGGAAATTGGAGCAGGAACCACCAAAAAAACAAAACAGTGCCAGGGACAGGTGCAGTGTGCAGGACTGGGTTGGCAATAAGTCTTTGCATAGCATTATATTAAGTCACATGTTGATGTTTCAGTTCCAGTCACACAGAAACAATAAGCCCATCCTCTCCTGCAGTTATGTCAGTGGCTTTCTGAACTAGACATCTGTTTTCTTTCCAAAGTTAATGACTTATGGCTAATATTCGTTATTACTGATGTTCTTTTCATCCAGATATAGCAGTACATTAGATGCAAATAAAGTATTCATCTTAAAACTACGGTTCCACTTGCATCCGTCATGCAATCAGATAAAAGGTCTCTCCAAACCAAGCTTGAGGGCTGAATTTCAACCCCAGCCCGCCTCTGCCAGTGTGTGACAGATCCCTACGTAAAGTCCCGCTGTAGTTCTGCACTGTTTTGTTTCATATAATCACGGCATTTTTTTTTTTTTTAACAAAGCCAGCTCACTTATTTTTTGCTCCAGCTTCCAGCAGCTCACAAAGACAAAGTTGGACAGGTCTGATGGTAGAGGCCTGGCAAAGTGCAATCCACTTCTCCAGGTTGGGTTGGACACATAGCTAACAACCCAGTTCAATGAAGAAACACTGTTACTATAAGCACAGAAAAAAAAAGTGCTGGAGCATGATGTGTATACATGATGCCCCCTTCACATTTTTGTCTGCCCCCTCATATATGCCTGCCTAGAACCGGCCCTGGTAACATCCCATTAGTTAATCGGTTCTTCTCTGACCTGGCTGGATTCTCTGCTTTTTTTTTCTTTTCAAGATCTCTCAAAAGAACCAGTGTGCTTGATAAGAGTGGTGGCATACAGACTCTCAAGAGCAAACACAGTAAGATGGAACTTCCATATCCATGCTGTACACTCTGTGTTTGAGCACACAGGTGACGTCGTCCAGTGTTTTGAAACCATCAGGGGAGTTTGAGCCTACCACTGTGCTGGAAGCTGGAGGGTTTGTGAGACTACTGGACGATGATACTTTCAGCTTTCACTTCAAACTATTTAATTGCATTATGCCTCGTGTGGACATTTTCTTCATCCAGCTCCAGAAGCTGACCATCGTCTCAGTCTTTGTCCGGGGAATAATGCAGCAGTTCACACAGTTTTTCTGACTTCAGCGTACAGTATTTAATACCGGCAGTAGCAGGCCACCGAATTGTAAAGGAATGACTTCCTCAGCAGAATGTGTTGCGTGAACAAGCCCCGACGGCAGCATTCCCCGACGCGCGTGGACTGCGAGGGCCCGTTCAACGCTGCTTGCAGCTTTAATTATTATTATTTTTCTCCTCAAAAATGATCGCATATTTCACTGCCTGAACATACCCCAAAACTCACCAAACTTGGAATATAAGTCACACCTGTCGCCAAATTTTATAATCTATTGTCGTCCTGAATTTCCACCTCTAGGTGGCGCTGTTATATGGGAAAGCGCGTTTTGGCTAATAACTCCCATATACTTTGTCGCACATTCAAAAACCTTATATCCACGCGTTCAGTGAATTGTGATGAATCTCATGGTATAGGCCACGCCCATTTGCGCCTAGCGTTTTTTTTCGCTACGTCGCAAAATGTCAAAAACCTACTTTTTCGAACTCCTCCCAGGCAATTTCACCGATTTGCACGAAACTTGGCACACCGCATCTGTGGACCCTCCTGACAAAAAGTTATCAAAAGAATTTTGATAGATCAAACGATACTCACGTTATTAATTAACAACTTCCTGCAGATTTCATTACAAAGAGGAAGTGATGCATATCTTCACATTGGTGTGTCTGAATGACATGAAACTCAGAATACTAGTCCCCCATGAGCCCCTGAGTCCCTGTGCAAAATTTGAGGCGATGACCACAAGGTGGCGCTCTTTAAATTGAAGTATTTTATATCTCCACATCGGTTCATCGGATTAACACGAAACTTTGAACAATTATTGTCAGTGCCTTCCTGAGGACAGCTGACAAAGGGTATACCGATCAGCCACTAGGTGGCGCTCTGGTGGCCGTATAATTAAAGATTTGGCACTGTGCCCACACCATAACACTGATGCAAATGAAACTCATAGGGGTGCTATAGAATGGCCCCTGTAACCCACACACCAAATATGACCAGCAGGGGGCGCTATTTTGAAAAAAAAATGTTTTTGGCCCATAAATCCCGCATAATAAGTTGCACATTGTTAAACCTTATATTTACATGTTCCCTGAATTCAGCTGAATTGTGTGGTGTAGGCCCCGCCCACTTTGACAGCAACTTTCCATTCGCAAAATCGCACCAAATGAAAAACCTACTTTTTCGAACTCCTCCTAGACGATTTGACCGATTTGCACCAAACTTTGCATGAAGCATCTGTGGACCCTCCTGACAAAAAGTTATCAAAAGAATTTTGATAGCCCAAAAAACGCCCAAAACATAAAACAAAAAATTCCTGCACATTGCATTCAAAACAGATATTGTTCCATATCTTCCCCAAATACATTCCCATTACCACAACACTTTTGCTAATTGTGTTCCATGGCCTGATGAGGGTCTGTGTAAAATTTGGAGCAAATCGGCCAATAGGTGGCGATCTGGTGGCAGTCTAATTAGTTTGCATGGAATTAAATGGGAAAATCTTTAAATCCTCTTCAAAACTCATCCACTTTCAACCTCTCCTTGTCCTTCATACTTTGAGCTACAGACTCCATTTCAACTTCAGAAAAGAGTCTCGAGACCTTGAAATATTAGTCCTGTATTCATGTGAGGGGCCGGCTCTACGCAGGGGCAAGAGGGGGCAGCCCCCCCACAAATAAATGTCTTGCCCCCTCAACTCATCTCTCTGTCCCTCCGCTCCGCTGTGCGTGCATTCACAGGCTGCGCAGCACGCACACACACACACACACACACACACACACACACACACACACACACACACACACACACCCCTCCCTAAACTCTTAGTAAATATCCAATCACTGTTGCAGTATGCAAATGAGCCAAGACGTAGCATGACAATATGGTGTCAGGTTTCACCACGGCGGGAAGACTTTGAAGTAGCAGCAGCAGTTTCTTTTAAAATATGATTGGCTCAGCAGCTCAGTCAGTCATTAAACCATTATTTTCCTGTTTAAAGAAAGAAAGGGGAGCGGGATAAGTTCAAATGAGCAAACATGCTAAAAAGAAAGAAGCCGGAGAAAGAGATGGATGGAGCAGAAACATTAAGGGCAAAAAAGAAAAAAACGGTTAATAGAGGATGCAGTCAAATGCGCCAAATAAACAGAGCTTTTAGTGGTGGAGGAGCGAAGGTCAGCGCGGCTACAGTCAGCCAGGACAGTGACGACACGGACCCAGCAGGCTCACATTTCCTTATTGCAAAAGCAAACATATTTCAGGAGAGTCTGTGTTCAAAGTTTAAAAAATATTATTTGAATATATAGGCTATACATCCTGTCTTTTACATCCTAACTCATTTATCATTGTTGCTGTTATTGTGAATATTAGCTGACAAGGCCAGTGTCAGTCGCGGAGTTGATGCAGAGGGACAGGATAATGCCAGTTATAGGAGTGAGGAGGAGGAAGAGACAGATGAGGAGGGACAGGAGCAGGGGGAGATGGAAAAGGAGGAGGAGAAGGAGGAAGAGGAGGAGGAGAAAGAGGAGGAAGAGGAAATTGGAGCAGGAACCACCAAAAAAACAAAACAGTGCCAGGGACAGGTGCAGTGTGCAGGACTGGGTTGGCAATAAGTCTTTGCATAGCATTATATTAAGTCACATGTTGATGTTTCAGTTCCAGTCACACAGAAACAATAAGCCCATCCTCTCCTGCAGTTATGTCAGTGGCTTTCTGAACTAGACATCTGTTTTCTTTCCAAAGTTAATGAGTTATGGCTAATATTCGTTATTACTGATGTTCTTTTCATCCAGATATAGCAGTACATTAGATGCAAATAAAGTATTCATCTTAAAACTACGGTTCCACTTGCATCCGTCATGCAATCAGATAAAAGGTCTCTCCAAACCAAGCTTGAGGGCTGAATTTCAACCCCAGCCCGCCTCTGCCAGTGTGTGACAGATCCCTACGTAAAGTCCCGCTGTAGTTCTGCACTGTTTTGTTTTATATAATCACGGCAGTTTTTTTTTTTTTAACAAAGCCAGCTCACTTATTTTTTGCTCCAGCTTCCAGCAGCTCACAAAGAGAAAGTTGGACAGGTCTGATGGTAGAGGCCTGGCAAAGTGCAATCCACTTCTCCAGGTTGGGTTGGACACATAGCTAACAACCCAGTTCAATGAAGAAACACTGTTACTATAAGCACAGAAAAAAAAAGTGCTGGAGCATGATGTGTATACATGATGCCCCCTTCACATTTTTGTCTGCCCCCTCATATATGCCTGCCTAGAACCGGCCCTGGTAACATCCCATTAGTTAATCGGTTCTTCTCTGACCTGGCTGGATTCTCTGCTTTTTTTTTCTTTTCAAGATCTCTCAAAAGAACCAGTGTGCTTGATAAGAGTGGTGGCATACAGACTCCCAAGAGCAAACACAGCAAGATGGAACTTCCATATCCGTGCTGTACACTCTGTGTTTGAGCACAAAGGTGACGTCGTCCAGTGTTTTGAAACCATCAGGGGAGTTTGAGCCTAACACTGTGCTGGAAGCTGGAGGGTTTGTGAGGCTACTGGATGATGATACTTTCAGCTTTCTCCTCAAACTATTTCATTGCATTATGCCTCGTGTGGACATTTTCTTCATCCAGCTCCAGAAGCTGACAATCGTCTCAGTCTTTGTCCAGGGAATCATGCAGCAGTTCACACAGTTTTTCTGACTTCAGCGTACAGTATTTAATACCGACAGTAGCAGGCCACCGAATTGTAAAGGAATGACTTCCTCAGCAGAATGTGTTGCGTGAACAAGCCCCGACGGCAGCATTCCACGATGGCGGCATTCCCCGACGCGCGTGGACTGCGAGGGCCCGTTCAACGCTGCTTGCAGCTTTAATTATTATTATTATTATTTTTATCCTCAAAAATGATCGCATATTTCACTGCCTGAACATACCCCAAAACTCACCAAACTTGGAATATAAGTCACACCTGTCGCCAAATTTTATAATCTATTGTCGTCCTGAATTTCCACCACTAGGTGGCGCTGTCATTAAGGAAAGCGCGTTTTGGCTAATAACTCCCATATACTTTGTTGCACATTCAAAAACCTTATATCCACGCGTTCAGTGAATTGTGCTGAATCTTGTGGTATAGGCCACGCCCATTTCCGCCTACCGTTTTTTTTCGCTACGTCGCAAAATGTCGAAAACCTACTTTTTCGAACTCCTCCCAGGCGATTTCACCGATTTGCACGAAACTTGGCACACAGCATCTGTGGACCCTGCTGACAAAAAGTTATCAAAAGAATTTTGATAGATCAAACGATACTCACGTTATTAATTAACAACTTCCTGCAGATTTCATTACAAAGAGGAAGTGATGCATATCTTCACATTGGTGTGTCTGAATGACATGAAACTCAGAATACTAGTCCCCCATGAGCCCCTGAGTCCCTGTGCAAAATTTGAGGCGATGACCATAAGGTGGCGCTCTTTAAATTGAAGTATTTTATATCTCCACATCGGTTCATCGGATTAACACGAAACTTTGAACAATTATTGTCAGTGCCTTCCTGAGGACAGCTGACAAAGGGTATACCGATCAGCCACTAGGTGGCGCTCTGGTGGCCGTATAATTAAAGATTTGGCACTGTGCCCACACCATAACACTTATGGAAATGAAACTCATAGGGGTGCTATAGAATGGCCCCTGTAACCCACACACCAAATATGACCAGCAGGGGGCGCTATTTTGAAAAAAAAAAGTTTTTGGCCCATAAATCCCGCATAATAAGTTGCACATTGTTAAACCTTATATTTACATGTTCCCTGAATTCAGCTGAATTGTGTGGTGTAGGCCCCGCCCACTTTGACAGCAACTTTCCATTCGCAAAATCGCACCAAATGAAAAACCTACTTTTTCGAACTCCTCCTAGACGATTTGACTGATTTGCACCAAACTTTGCATGAAGCATCTGTGGACCCTCCTGACAAAAAGTTATTAAAAGAATTTTGATAGCCCAAAAAACGCCCAAAACATAAAACAAAAAATTCCTGCACATTGCATTCAAAACAGATATTGTTCCATATCTTCCCCAAATACATTCCCATTACCACAACACTTTTGCTAATTGTGTTCCATGGCCTGATGAGGGTCTGTGTAAAATTTGGAGCAAATCGGCCAATAGGTGGCGATCTGGTGGCAGTCTAATTAGTTTGCATGGAATTAAATGGGAAAATCTTTAAATCCTCTTCAAAACTCATCCACTTTCAACCTCTCCTTGTCCTTCATACTTTGAGCTACAGACTCCATTTCAACTTCAGAAAAGAGTCTCGAGACCTTGAAATATTAGTCCTGTATTCATGTGAGGGGCCGGCTCTACGCAGGGGCAAGAGGGGGCAGCCCCCCCACAAATAAATGTCTTGCCCCCTCAACTCATCTCTCTGTCCCTCCGCTCCGCTGTGCGTGCATTCACAGGCTGCGCAGCACGCACACACACACACACACACACACACACACACACACACACACACAGACACACCCCTCCCTAAACTCTTAGTAAATATCCAATCACTGTTGCAGTATGCAAATGAGCCAAGACGTAGCATGACAATATGGTGTCAGGTTTCACCACGGCGGGAAGACTTTGAAGTAGCAGCAGCAGTTTCTTTTAAAATATGATTGGCTCAGCAGCTCAGTCAGTCATTAAACCATTATTTTCCTGTTTAAAGAAAGAAAGGGGAGCGGGATAAGTTCAAATGAGCAAACATGCTAAAAAGAAAGAAGCCGGAGAAAGAGATGGATGGAGCAGAAACATTGAGGGCAAAAAAGAAAAAAAACGGTTAATAGAGGATGCAGTCAAATGCGCCAAATAAACAGAGCTTTTAGTGGTGGAGGAGCGAAGGTCAGCGCGGCTACAGTCAGCCAGGACAGTGACGACACGGACCCAGCAGGGTCACATTTCCTTATTGCAAAAGCAAACATATTTCAGGAGAGTCTGTGTTCAAAGTTTAAAAAATATTATTTGAATATATAGGCTATACATCCTGTCTTTTACATCCTAACTCATTTATCATTGTTGCTGTTATTGTGAATATTAGCTGACAAGGCCAGTGTCAGTCGCGGAGTTGATGCAGAGGGACAGGATAATGCCAGTTATAGGAGTGAGGAGGAGGAAGAGACAGATGAGGAGGGACAGGAGCAGGGGGAGATGGAAAAGGAGGAGGAGAAGGAGGAAGAGGAGGAGGAGAAAGAGGAGGAAGAGGAAATTGGAGCAGGAACCACCAAAAAAACAAAACAGTGCCAGGGACAGGTGCAGTGTGCAGGACTGGGTTGGCAATAAGTCTTTGCATAGCATTATATTAAGTCACATGTTGATGTTTCAGTTCCAGTCACACAGAAACAATAAGCCCATCCTCTCCTGCAGTTATGTCAGTGGCTTTCTGAACTACACATCTGTTTTCTTTCCAAAGTTAATGAGTTATGGCTAATATTCGTTATTACTGATGTTCTTTTCATCCAGATATAGCAGTACATTAGATGCAAATAAAGTATTCATCTTAAAACTACGGTTCCACTTGCATCCGTCATGCAATCAGATAAAAGGTCTCTCCAAACCAAGCTTGAGGGCTGAATTTCAACCCCAGCCCGCCTCTGCCAGTGTGTGACAGATCCCTACGTAAAGTCCCGCTGTAGTTCTGCACTGTTTTGTTTCATATAATCACGGCATTTTTTTTTTTTTTTAACAAAGCCAGCTCACTTATTTTTTGCTCCAGCTTCCAGCAGCTCACAAAGACAAAGTTGGACAGGTCTGATGGTAGAGGCCTGGCAAAGTGCAATCCACTTCTCCAGGTTGGGTTGGACACATAGCTAACAACCCAGTTCAATGAAGAAACACTGTTACTATAAGCACAGAAAAAAAAAGTGCTGGAGCATGATGTGTATACATGATGCCCCCTTCACATTTTTGTCTGCCCCCTCATATATGCCTGCCTAGAACCGGCCCTGGTAACATCCCATTAGTTAATCGGTTCTTCTCTGACCTGGCTGGATTCTCTGCTTTTTTTTTCTTTTCAAGATCTCTCAAAAGAACCAGTGTGCTTGATAAGAGTGGTGGCATACAGACTCTCAAGAGCAAACACAGTAAGATGGAACTTCCATATCCATGCTGTACACTCTGTGTTTGAGCACACAGGTGACGTCGTCCAGTGTTTTGAAACCATCAGGGGAGTTTGAGCCTACCACTGTGCTGGAAGCTGGAGGGTTTGTGAGACTACTGGACGATGATACTTTCAGCTTTCACTTCAAACTATTTAATTGCATTATGCCTCGTGTGGACATTTTCTTCATCCAGCTCCAGAAGCTGACCATCGGCTCAGTCTTTGTCCGGGGAATAATGCAGCAGTTCACACAGTTTTTCTGACTTCAGCGTACAGTATTTAATACCGGCAGTAGCAGGCCACCGAATTGTAAAGGAATGACTTCCTCAGCAGAATGTGTTGCGTGAACAAGCCCCGACGGCAGCATTCCCCGACGCGCGTGGACTGCGAGGGCCCGTTCAACGCTGCTTGCAGCTTTAATTATTATTATTTTTCTTCTCACAAATTGATCGCATTTTTCACTGCCTGAACATACCCCAAAACTCATCAAACTTGGAATATAAGTCACACCTGGCGAAAAATTTTATAATCTATTGTCGTCCTGAATTTCCACCATTAGGTGGCGCTGTTATTAAAGAAGGGGCGTTTTGGCTAATTACTCCCATATACTTTGGCGCAAATTCAAAAACCTTATATCCACGTGTTCAGTGGATTGTGCTGAATTTCGTGGTATAGGCCACGCCCATTTCCGCCTGCCGTTTTTTTTCGCTACGTTGCAAAATGTCGAAAACCTACTTTTTCGAACTCCTCCCAGGCGATTTCACCGATTTGCACGAAACTTGGCACACAGCATCTGTGGACCCTGCTGACAAAAAGTTATTAAAAGAATTTTGATAGATCAAACGATACCCAAGTTATTAATTAACAACTTCCTGCAGATTTGGGTACAGACAGGAAGTGATGCATATCTTCACATTGGTGTGTCCGAATGACATGAAACTCAGATTACTACTTCCGCATAGGCCCCTGAGGACCTGTGCAAAATTTTAGGCGATGACCACAAGGTGGCGCTCTTTAAATAGAAATATTTTATATCTCCACAACGGTTCATCGGATTAATGCGAAACTTTGTATATTTATTCTCAGTGCCCTCCCGAGGACAGCTGATAAAGGGTTTTAACGATCCGCCACTAGGTGGCGCTCTGGTGGCTTTATAATTTAATATTTGGCACTGTGCCCACACCATAACACTTATGGAAATGAAACTCATAGGGGTGCTATAGAATGGCCCCTGTAACTCACACACCAAAAATGACCAGCAGGGGGCGCCATTTGGAAAAAAAAAAGTTTTTGGCCCATAAATCCTGCATAATATGTTGCACATTGTTAAAGCTTATATCTACATGTTCCCTGAATTCAGATGAATTGTGTGGTGTAGGCCACGCCCACTTTGGCAGTAACTTTCCGTTTGCAAAATCGAACCAAATGAAAAACCTACTTTTTCGAACTCCTCCTAGACGATTTGACCGATTTGCACCAAACTTTGCATGAAGCATCTGTGGACCCTCCTGACAAAAAGTTATTAAAAGAATTTTGATAGCCCAAAAAACGCCTGAAACATAAAACAAAAAATTCCTGCGCATTTCATTCAAAACAGATATTGTTCCATATCTTCCCCAAATACATTCCCATTACCACAACACTTTTGCTAATTGTGTTCCATGGCCTGATGAGGGTCTGTGTAAAATTTGGTGCAAATCGGCCAATAGGTGGCGATCTGGTGGCAGTCTAATTAGTTTGCATGGAATTAAATGGAAAAATCTTCAAATCCTCTCCAAAACTCATCCACTTTTAACCTCTCCTTGTCCTTCATACTTTGAGCTACAGACTCCATTCCAGTCCTGTATTCAGCTTTTTAAAATCTTGTATGGTTTTGAAATCATCACAGTTTTAGTGTTAAGGATTTTTTGCTTGTCTTTGTCATTTTATCATGGGTGTGTATTGCGTGAGCTAGAAGGCGTGACATCATCGCTCGAGTGAAGAGCAGCTGTAGGAACTGGAGAGAAAATTCTGTTCAGCTTGATTTGGATTCCACGTCTTTTACCTCACATGGACCATATATGCATAGAAATGTAGGAAATCTTGTTGGCTTTCAGCTGATGGTCTTATTTCAAAGGTAGGACTTACACTTTTGGCTGCTAAAGCCCCAGAGGGAAAAGCACAACAGCAACTCCCCCATGAGCTGCAATTTCTTCCTCTGTGACATCTCCCATCCCATCAGTTAAACAGTTCTTCTCTGACCTGACTGGATTCTCTGGATTTTTTTCAAGATCATCCAAGAGAACCAGTGTGTGTGACAGAGTGGTGGCACACAGACTCCCAAGAGCAAACAGAGTAAAGGCGGGTACACACTACAGGATTTTTCAAACCTTCACAGATTAGGAGACCACACACTTGATGATAACAAAAGACAGATTGCACAAGATCTCTCTCTGCTGATCTTATAGTGTGTGGTGTTCTCCGTAGTGCACGACACACACTAACCGATTCTTCAGCAGAGTATGAGGTTCTTCACGCTCAATTTTATAAATCTCGTGTGGCCAAACGTGACCTCAGTGTAAACAAACATGGCGGTGGTTGTTTTAGGCCTATTACTGGCTGAAAAAGTCATGGAGACGGCGAGAGTGTGGGCTGTATGCGTTACAGTGCGAGTTGGAGTATTACAGATAGCTTCCAGAGCAGCGCTGTGCGCTCTGGCTCCCAGTCCTGCGGGTGACCCTGGCAACAGGTAAATAAAAGGCTGACGGAGAAACACAGCTGACTCAGCTTGCGTCTTGATTGGCTGTTTGTCCGGTCCACGTGACATCACACGCAGTGCGTACTCGGCTCCGTTCGGAACACCCCACACATTACAGGATTTTTAGTTGCAAATACAAAACATGTTCATTACTTACGATCTCTCCTTCCGACGCCTTCCGAGCGGGTCTGACCAGACAAAATCACTCTTAACACACCCCACACCACAGGAAAATCAGATATAATGTCCTTTGCAAACATCAGATAATCGTTCCTTTGCTGGCTTTGATAGTAAGCGGGAAATCGGGACAAAAATCACCCCGATTATCCTGTAGTGTGTACCCCCCTTAAGATGGAACTTCCATATGCGTGCAGTGAAGACTGTTTTAGCACAAAGGTGACATCATCCAGTGTTTTGAAACCATTAGGGGAGTTTGAGCCTACCCCTGTGCGAGAAGCTGGAAGGTTTGTGAGGCTACTGGAGGACGACTCATTCAGCTTCTTCCTGAAACTGTTTCATTGCATCATGCCTCATGTGCACATTCTCTTCAGCCAGCTGAAGACGCAGACCATCGACTCAGTCTTTGTCCAGGGAATCATGCAGCAGTTCACACAATTTTTCTGATTTCAGCGTACATTATTTCACACCGGCAACAGCAGGTAATGACTTCCTCAGCGGAAGGTGTTGCTTGACCATGCCCCGACGCCAGCATGCATCGACGGCGGCATGCCCCGACGTGCGTGGACTGCGAGGGCCCGTTCAATGCTGCTTGCAGCTTTAATTATTTTTATTTTTCTCCGGCTGAAAGTGGTGCTGCAGGCTAAACCGTGCAAGGGAGGGCGGTGCAATTTGGAGGGTTGGTCCAGACTCTTGCGAATATCTCAGACACAAAAAACTACATATATCCGCCTGCAGGGGCGCTATAACAGAGGAAAATACCTTTTTGCCTATAACTCCCACACCGTATGTCGTACAATCAAAAACCTTGTATCCCCAGATTCCCTGAATGGAGCGACAGGCCACGCCCACTTCCGGTTAGAAAGTTTTTTCACAAAATGGCAAAAACTTGAAAACCTACTTTTTCAAACTCCTCCTTGGGATTTTGTCTGATCTGACTGAAACTTGGAACGCACACTCTTCAGCTGGACCTCATTTACAATTATCAAAAGAATTTTGCTCGGTCAAAAAATGCGCAAATTATTAAAGAACAGATTCTGTTGCTAGCTATAAAAATGTAAACTGTTTGATATCTCAGTCAAACTACATGCTATTAACACCAAATTTAAGATCCTTGGTTGGCATGGGACTGAGGAGGGATGAGCTGAATTTGTCGAATTTTGGCTACTAGGGGGCGCTAAAAAGATGAGAAGTTTATATCTCCTGAACGGCTACACTGATTTTTACGAAATTTGGTCGGTTTGATGTAGGGCCAATTCTGAGGCCATATCTTGAAGTTGGTCATCATGACTGGTCAATGTGGGCGTGGCTTATTACAACAAACCCAAATAGGCACACATTTAGCCTTTTGCGCTTCCAGCGCACTTCCCATTACAGCAAATACCACGGCTCAGACGTTGGCCTGTGTCCCCACTTTTGCCCCGAGCCCGGCATCCTTTGGGGCCAACTTCGGTGGGCACTGCGGTGCGCGGGGTCCGAGTTGCGTGGGGGGGGGGCTTGGCCCCCGTTCATAACTGAACGGGGGCCCTGCTTGCAGTTCTAGTTATTATTACGTTTATTATTTTATTATTATTATTATTTTTATATTACGTTTATAATTTTCAGGGAGAAAGAAGTAGCCTAGATCGAGAATATGAACAAAACCGTTTTACCAAAATAAAAAATGTCTGTGTTTCAACAGGGTCCAAGTTACAAAAATGATCAACATTTTATCAGATTAATGTTAACGATGGAGGAAAGAAAAGACAGCACTCAGACAAACATACTGTAGTTCATTGCTCTTTGTGACATTTTGCAAACATTCAAGTCAAGACACCAAATCACAATACATGTCATTCAGGCATTCAGGGCTGTGTGGTTTGTCCTGTTTGTCTTAGTGGTGTTGCCGTACCCTGCTGTCCGATTGGCGAATACACTCAACCAATTATATTCAGGGATACAATGGTGATTGGCATGCCCCCAGGCCGGCCCCCTTACTGACAAAAACTGCCCACTAAAAAAAAATCACTCAATCTTCCTCAATTTTCATCAATTTTCTGAGCGAGGAGAGGAGAGTTTAGCGAGCGAGCAGTCTGCACGCGCGCGAGCAGGGGAAAGTATTGCGAGTGGACTCGAGCTGTTTTTCTTCTGGCAGGCCACAATATTGCTCCAGGGGGCAGAGATGCAGGATAAATATAGATAAAATATATATAGATAAAAATAGCTTGCGAGTGCTTGGAAAAGCGCTTGGGGAAAAAAAATGTGCGCGGATGTTTGACTTGTGCGCGCAGACATTTTAATTGCGATTACTGGCAGTATTCTATGCCCATACTGATTGGTTATATTTATCTGTATAGTAAAGAAAACAGAGGTGTGACTATTTCCTTTCTAGACATTTTGTGAATTTATTTTGTTCATTCATTAAACTAAAAGCCAAGAGAGCTTGTCAAACAAGGTGAAGTGACTGTTTTAATTAACCTCCCAGCTGAAACTACAGGAGCTGTCAGACCATCACCTCTTGAGCTACAGAGTGGTATTAAGAGACAGGACGGGCCGGGGCTAGCTGGTTAGCTTGCTAACATCAGTAGACATATCAACAGTAGTAGACAATGTCAACAATGTTGTTTCTTCACTCTGTTTATAATGGGGGTTCGTTTTCTTCATTGTCTTTAACTAAAATTCTGACATTTCAAATCGATACACCAAATCTTTATAATTTCCAATAGTTTGGCATGATTTCATACTAATACACACACTGCACATCATTGCTTATTTCTCTGCTCACTCCTACTTCCTCTTCATCAGATGTTGGTGTTCCTGCTGTCCGTTTGTCCCAGTTCAACTCAACTGAACTTCATGTCTACAGCTGCTACATTAGGGCCCTCCCTAAATGGAGTAAATCTGTGACTTCCTATTCAGCTGGGGGAGTGTTGGTGTCTCGCTGGTCCAGCTGTCCAGTGTGTCAAGCCTCATGTTGTTTTTTCAGCCATTTCGTTTAAACAAAACTCCTCCCGTCCTCATTTTAAGCTGTAACAATACAGCCACTTGAGGTTGCCACCTAACAGGAAACATAAATATAAGTTGTAAAAAGTGCTCTTGGAGTCAACCCATATGGTCGTTTTTCTAAAGCAGACGTGCTGTTAAAGAGAGGGGCCACTGTTAACTTCCTGTTTCAAACCAACAGTCAGTGTTGTTTTTTTTTAAAGCAAGACAATAATAATTCTCTAGCCTTAACTAATTTTTTTTTTGATTATAACCATGATGACAAAGCTCTCCAAACCTTAATGCAGCAGTCATTTTAACCTGAATCCAGATGTTTCCTTAACATCAACATCTAAATGTACATGTTATAATCCACAACATGGTCTTTACTTACTTCTTTACTTACCTAACCAACTCTAGACAAAGTTTCACATAATCAAACCAGTTTACTTCTCAGCAGTGATTTCCATTTAACGTTTAAGACAGCACAGGCCTCTTATGTCACAGGGTCGATAGAACAGGCTAGTAGACTCATTCTGTAGGGCATGCTGTTTTATTTGGAGGACTTGTTGATCTAATGTAATGGAAGCATGTAACAAATTAGAAAATACAATATACCACAATCCTGTAAAGTGACCCTCTGAAGAACTCCTCAATTACAACTCCCTGCCAATCAATATTCAATATTTACTGCCTTTTTGTTTCCATAAAACTAAAGGAATAGACTCAATCTCATCTTTTTCAACCATCAGTCAAAAGCTCGTATTAGCCATGAGTTGAATGGGCAGTGTACCGCTTTCATCACCATCAACAGTGTCAGATTCTGCAACCACATCGATTTTGTGCATAATGAAAGTGTTTTAGTGTATGAAAATGAATGTGCTTTACTGTTGCTGTGAGAACATGCAGTTAGAGGGCTAAACACGTCCTCATAGAACTAGAGTTACATCCAGTAGCTACTGTCTCCTCGCTAACGCCTTCGGCCTTCAGTGACACCAACAGGTGGAGGGCAAACAAAGCTACACAATTTCTCTGTTGTTGTATGCAATAGCCAACAACGTCTCCATCTGCTCCCACTGTCACAGGAAGTGAAGACCCAGTGGATCAATGTCATCTTGATGGAAACGTTCCCACAACAACTGGAAACTCTGACATGTGTGCAGCAACCATTTTACTTCAGACTGCTTCCTCAATGAGGGCCAGCAACACAGACAGCAGGCTGCTCTTTAAACCTCAAGCCGAAGACAAATGAAAGATAGAAGTGGAACACACCATGCTGTGGGTGAATATCTCAGCCTGCACCGTCAGCAGAATGTGTGGAGGCTGTGTGTTTGATATAAATGCAGGTCAAACATGTAAAAGGGTTCTGGGGTGTGGGGTATTCTTAGACAGAAGCATTAAATGAAGCAGTACATTTGAGTGCTTCTATTAACAGGTCACCATCTGTGAAATTGAGTGAAACTGCTTGTCTGCTGGTTGATCGAATTTTTTTATTAAAGTTTAATTACACAGGTATTTCATCAGTGTCCCCTGAGGCCCTTGCATGTATGGTCAGCTGTATAGCCCATACTGACTCAGTGCCTCAGGTCAGCCAGGAGAAAAGGTTCTCAAATTAATTTCGCTCGAAGTCATTTTAACAAACCAGTCCATGCCACTGAAGGAGAGAGGCCACTTTATTCTGCCCTAACTCTCTCAAACAATGCATCGTGCCTGTCAGCATGAGGAGGGGGTTTAATCTGACCCACCTCCTGTCACACACACTGTCACACAGTTCTCAGCTGTCACATATCATCATCTACATGAAGGGAAAACACATTTAGTGGCCAGCTCGTCATTCATACATGAGGGTGACTGACCTTTTCTCATTCATGCAAAATAAAAGCTGGGTAGAGTTTACATCAGTCAGGCAGATAACTGGGCAGTAAAGCACTGGGTGCTCTGAGCTAATCTGCTCATGAAGCTGTTAATCTGTGTAAACCATCTGCTTGCGAGCTCTACTGTAGACTGAACATCCATGTGGGCTGATCAATAGCATGACACATATAATGTGCTCAGTATCTATCTAACAATCTAACAACACTTACAAGTGGTGTGAAAAGCTTTAAGTGTGAGTCACTGGCATCATATGATCATTTCACAGGGCTCAACACTCACATAGGTTTGAATGAAAAAATACAGGGGAACAAAATGTTCAAAATGACGGTGCTTAATATGTCAATCCCTCAGATGAATTTAACACTGCAGCCCCAGATATCATCTTTTCACAATCATCTTCAGGTTTGGTAACAATGATTTGAAACTTCAAAAACTGATCTGAAAACTGTCAAATCGCCAGTTTTACACATGAGGTTTTTCCCTTGACAGCCATGCAGGATGTACAGTGTGACTACAACCATGTGTGAACTCAAGCTAATGCCACCCTACAGAGGACTACACAACGGCTCGAGTGTCTGAACTGTATCTACTGAATACTTGAAGTACTCAGTATAGACATATATATATATGTTATCACCGCGTAAAAATATGACTGTCGTTGTATATAGAAACAGGGTTGCAGCCCCACCTGGTTGGAGGCAGCAGTGCGTTCAGCAGCTGAGCACTGAGGAGAAACTGAAGCTTAAGTAGCATTAAGGAATTATCTGCTCTCTGTTTGTCTCTGTGGTTCTCCTGTTTGAAAGCTGCCATGACGGTCTGTGTAGCTCCAGAGTGACTGACTCCAGAGTGAATGACTGGCTCTGCTGGGTGCTGACAGACAACAGGAACCTGAAACCTGAACCTGAAGTGAGAGCAGCTGATGGAGCTGTGAAGCACTGCTGCTGCTGCATGACGGGGGTCTGGATAGTTGATTACATGCAAGATGACAGGAACTAAGACACACACACACACACACACACACACACTGTGGAGACAAACACTGAACCTACCTGACAGCAAACCACTCCTCTCTCCTGTTGGCCGGTTGCGCGTCTGTGCCGCATGGAGCTCAAGGCCACCCGGCTGCAGGTGTAGCGGGGCGTGGGCGGGGCTATGTGTGCCTATTGGTGTGTTTTGCAGCTGATTAACACTTGGCTGTCCTCCCGCCAGTCAGTTGCTGTGTCCCAATTCAGGGTCTGCACACTTAGGAGTGCGCATTTGAAGTGCAATTATGTCACAACGCCGCGTGAAGGGTGTCCCAATTCAAAGTGTTCTCCAAATGCATCCCACAAATGCGCCCTGCTTTTACCTGTTTTTGGAGGCTGCACCGCTACTACCCTTCGTGGTCTCACATATCCCAAGATTCGTTGCATGCCCGAAGAGAAGAAAGAAATAAATAACCTCAAGTGGCGCAGATCTCGCATTTAAAAGTAAGTATTAGGTTTCTACTCGGTTTTTACTCATTTGAGCATCCAACGCCAGATATGTTAAACTTCAAAGGACATTAAAACCTCAACATTTCAGTTAAAATATGTTGGTAATGCTCAGCTTGGTGCTTTTGGAAGTAAAGCCTTAAAAGTCTTTACTTTCAAACATTAGGCGTTCAGACTTATATCTTTTATATTATTGTAACTGTGGAGAAGTTATTGACTATTTTTACTTCATATACATAAATGGACCAAGATGAACAGATTTAGATCAGGCTGTGATCCCTGCTTTATTTCCAGACAATAAAGCTGTAAAATCTAGTTAAATGTTTGAATAAAGTGCTAAGTTTATGATTATCCTCATGATGATTATATTTTTTTGCTGTATTAGAACTCTTTTGTCTGTTGACATAACACACAATGTCTTTTACATTTCATTTTGTTTTAGGGAGCAAACAGAGAGCTTCATCACTGTCCGAGGTCAGAACGAAGATTTATTCACAGGGCAAAACATTCCGCCGCAGCTGGATGGAAGTAAGGCAATAATAAATAATAAATTAAAGCTGCAAGCAGCGTTGAACGGGCCCTCGCAGTCTACGCGCGTCGGGGAATGCTGCCGTCGGGGCTTGTTCACGCAACACATTCTGCTGAGGAAGTCATTCCTTTACAATTCAGTGGCCTGTTACTGCCGGTATTAAATACTGTACGCTGAAGTCAGAAACACTGTGTGAACTGCTGCATTATTCCCCGGACAAAGACTGAGACGATGGTCAGCTTCTGGAGCTGGATGAAGAAAATGTCCACACGAGGCATAATGCAATTAAATAGTTTGAAGTGAAAGCTGAAAGTATCATCGTCCAGTAGTCTCACAAACCCTCCAGCTTCCAGCACAGTGGTAGGCTCAAACTCCCCTGATGGTTTCAAAACACTGGACGACGTCACCTGTGTGCTCAAACACAGAGTGTACAGCATGGATATGGAAGTTCCATCTTACTGTGTTTGCTCTTGAGAGTCTGTATGCCACCACTCTTATCAAGCACACTGGTTCTTTTGAGAGATCTTGAAAAGAAAAAAAAAGCAGAGAATCCAGCCAGGTCAGAGAAGAACCGATTAACTAATGGGATGTTACCAGGGCCGGTTCTAGGCAGGCATATATGAGGGGGCAGACAAAAATGTGATGGGGGCATCATGTATACACATCATGCTCCAGCACTTTTTTTTTTTTCTGTGCTTAGAGTAACAGTGTTTCTTCATTGAACTGGGTTGTTAGCTATGTGTCCAACCCAACCTGGAGAAGTGGATTGCACTTTGCCAGGCCTCTACCATCAGACCTGTCCAACTTTCTCTTTGTGAGCTGCTGGAAGCTGGAGCAAAAAATAAGTGAGCTGGCTTTGTTAAAAAAAAAAAAAATGCCGTGATTATATGAAACAAAACAGTGCAGAACTACAGCGGGACTTTACGTAGGGATCTGTCACACACTGGCAGAGGCGGGCTGGGGTTGAAATTCAGCCCTCAAGCTTGGTTTGGAGAGACCTTTTATCTGATTGCATGACGGATGCAAGTGGAACCGTAGTTTTAAGATGAATACTTTATTTGCATCTAATGTACTGCTATATCTGGATGAAAAGAACATCAGTAATAACGAATATTAGCCATAACTCATTAACTTTGGAAAGAAAACAGATGTCTAGTTCAGAAAGCCACTGACATAACTGCAGGAGAGGATGGGCTTATTGTTTCTGTGTGACTGGAACTGAAACATCAACATGTGACTTAATATAATGCTATGCAAAGACTTATTGCCAACCCAGTCCTGCACACTGCACCTGTCCCTGGCACTGTTTTGTTTTTTTGGTGGTTCCTGCTCCAATTTCCTCTTCCTCCTCTTTCTCCTCCTCCTCTTCCTCCTTCTCCTCCTCCTTTTCCATCTCCCCCTGCTCCTGTCCCTCCTCATCTGTCTCTTCCTCCTCCTCACTCCTATAACTGGCATTATCCTGTCCCTCTGCATCAACTCCGCGACTGACACTGGCCTTGTCAGCTAATATTCACAATAACAGCAACAATGATAAATGAGTTAGGATGTAAAAGACAGGATGTATAGCCTATATATTCAAATAATATTTTTTAAACTTTGAACACAGACTCTCCTGAAATATGTTTGCTTTTGCAATAAGGAAATGTGACCCTGCTGGGTCCGTGTCGTCACTGTCCTGGCTGACTGTAGCCGCGCTGACCTTCGCTCCTCCACCACTAAAAGCTCTGTTTATTTGGCGCATTTGACTGCATCCTCTATTAACCGTTTTTTTCTTTTTTGCCCTTAATGTTTCTGCTCCATCCATCTCTTTCTCCGGCTTCTTTCTTTTTAGCATGTTTGCTCATTTGAACTTATCCCGCTCCCCTTTCTTTCTTTAAACAGGAAAATAATGGTTTAATGACTGACTGAGCTGCTGAGCCAATCATATTTTAAAAGAAACTGCTGCTGCTACTTCAAAGTCTTCCCGCCGTGGTGAAACCTGACACCATATTGTCATGCTACGTCTTGGCTCATTTGCATACTGCAACAGTGATTGGATATTTACTAAGAGTTTAGGGAGGGGTGTGTGTGTGTGTGTGTGTGTGTGTGTGTGTGTGTGTGTGTGTGTGTGCGTGCTGCGCAGCCTGTGAATGCACGCACAGCGGAGCGGAGGGACAGAGAGATGAGTTGAGGGGGCAAGACATTTATTTGTGGGGGGGCTGCCCCCTCTTGCCCCTGCGTAGAGCCGGCCCCTCACATGAATACAGGACTAATATTTCAAGGTCTCGAGACTCTTTTCTGAAGTTGAAATGGAGTCTGTAGCTCAAAGTATGAAGGACAAGGAGAGGTTGAAAGTGGATGAGTTTTGAAGAGGATTTAAAGATTTTCCCATTTAATTCCATGCAAACTAATTAGACTGCCACCAGATCGCCACCTATTGGCCGATTTGCTCCAAATTTTACACAGACCCTCATCAGGCCATGGAACACAATTAGCAAAAGTGTTGTGGTAATGGGAATGTATTTGGGGAAGATATGGAACAATATCTGTTTTGAATGCAATGTGCAGGAATTTTTTGTTTTATGTTTTGGGCGTTTTTTGGGCTATCAAAATTCTTTTGATAACTTTTTGTCAGGAGGGTCCACAGATGCTTCATGCAAAGTTTGGTGCAAATCGGTCAAATCGTCTAGGAGGAGTTCGAAAAAGTAGGTTTTTCATTTGGTGCGATTTTGCGAATGGAAAGTTGCTGTCAAAGTGGGCGGGGCCTACACCACACAATTCAGCTGAATTCAGGGAACATGTAAATATAAGGTTTAACAATGTGCAACTTATTATGCGGGATTTATGGGCCAAAAACATTTTTTTTTCAAAATAGCGCCCCCTGCTGGTCATATTTGGTGTGTGGGTTACAGGGGCCATTCTATAGCACCCCTATGAGTTTCATTTCCATAAGTGTTATGGTGTGGGCACAGTGCCAAATCTTTAATTATACGGCCACCAGAGCGCCACCTAGTGGCTGATCGGTATACCCTTTGTCAGCTGTCCTCAGGAAGGCACTGACAATAATTGTTCAAAGTTTCGTGTTAATCCGATGAACCGATGTGGAGATATAAAATACTTCAATTTAAAGAGCGCCACCTTATGGTCATCGCCTCAAATTTTGCACAGGGACTCAGGGGCTCATGGGGGACTAGTATTCTGAGTTTCATGTCATTCAGACACACCAATGTGAAGATATGCATCACTTCCTCTTTGTAATGAAATCTGCAGGAAGTTGTTAATTAATAACGTGAGTATCGTTTGATCTATCAAAATTCTTTTGATAACTTTTTGTCAGCAGGGTCCACAGATGCTGTGTGCCAAGTTTCGTGCAAATCGGTGAAATCGCCTGGGAGGAGTTCGAAAAAGTAGGTTTTCGACATTTTGCGACGTAGCGAAAAAAAACGGTAGGCGGAAATGGGCGTGGCCTATACCACAAGATTCAGCACAATTCACTGAACGCGTGGATATAAGGTTTTTGAATGTGCAACAAAGTATATGGGAGTTATTAGCCAAAACGCGCTTTCCCATATAACAGCGCCACCTAGAGGTGGAAATTCAGGACGACAATAGATTATAAAATTTGGCGACAGGTGTGACTTATATTCCAAGTTTGGTGAGTTTTGGGGTATGTTCAGGCAGTGAAATATGCGATCATTTTTGAGGAGAAAAATAATAATAATAATTAAAGCTGCAAGCAGCGTTGAACGGGCCCTCGCAGTCCACGCGCGTCGGGGAATGCTGCCGTCGGGGCTTGTTCACGCAACACATTCTGCTGAGGAAGTCATTCCTTTACAATTCGGTGGCCTGCTACTGCCGGTATTAAATACTGTACGCTGAAGTCAGAAAAACTGTGTGAACTGCTGCATTATTCCCCATACAAAGACTGAGACGATGGTCAGCTTCTGGAGCTGGATGAAGAAAATGTCCACACGAGGCATAATGCAATTAAATAGTTTGAAGTGAAAGCTGAAAGTATCATCGTCCAGTAGTCTCACAAACCCTCCAGCTTCCAGCACAGTGGTAGGCTCAAACTCCCCTGATGGTTTCAAAACACTGGACGACGTCACCTGTGTGCTCAAACACAGAGTGTACAGCATGGATATGGAAGTTCCATCTTACTGTGTTTGCTCTTGAGAGTCTGTATGCCACCACTCTTATCAAGCACACTGGTTCTTTTGAGAGATCTTGAAAAGAAAAAAAAAGCAGAGAATCCAGCCAGGTCAGAGAAGAACCGATTAACTAATGGGATGTTACCAGGGCCGGTTCTAGGCAGGCATATATGAGGGGGCAGACAAAAATGTGAAGGGGGCATCATGTATACACATCATGCTCCAGCACTTTTTTTTTCTGTGCTTATAGTAACAGTGTTTCTTCATTGAACTGGGTTGTTAGCTATGTGTCCAACCCAACCTGGAGAAGTGGATTGCACTTTGCCAGGCCTCTACCATCAGACCTGTCCAACTTTCTCTTTGTGAGCTGCTGGAAGCTGGAGCAAAAAATAAGTGAGCTGGCTTTGTTAAAAAAAAAAAATGCCGTGATTATATGAAACAAAACAGTGCAGAACTACAGCGGGACTTTACGTAGGGATCTGTCACACACTGGCAGAGGCGGGCTGGGGTTGAAATTCAGCCCTCAAGCTTGGTTTGGAGAGACCTTTTATCTGATTGCATGACGGATGCAAGTGGAACCGTAGTTTTAAGATGAATACTTTATTTGCATCTAATGTACTGCTATATCTGGATGAAAAGAACATCAGTAATAACGAATATTAGCCATAAGTCATTAACTTTGGAAAGAAAACAGATGTCTAGTTCAGAAAGCCACTGACATAACTGCAGGAGAGGATGGGCTTATTGTTTCTGTGTGACTGGAACTGAAACATCAACATGTGACTTAATATAATGCTATGCAAAGACTTATTGCCAACCCAGTCCTGCACACTGCACCTGTCCCTGGCACTGTTTTGTTTTTTTGGTGGTTCCTGCTCCAATTTCCTCTTCCTCCTCTTTCTCCTCCTCCTCTTCCTCCTTCTCCTCCTCCTTTTCCATCTCCCCCTGCTCCTGTCCCTCCTCATCTGTCTCTTCCTCCTCCTCACTCCTATAACTGGCATTATCCTGTCCCTCTGCATCAACTCCGCGACTGACACTGGCCTTGTCAGCTAATATTCACAATAACAGCAACAATGATAAATGAGTTAGGATGTAAAAGACAGGATGTATAGCCTATATATTCAAATAATATTTTTTAAACTTTGAACACAGACTCTCCTGAAATATGTTTGCTTTTGCAATAAGGAAATGTGACCCTGCTGGGTCCGTGTCGTCACTGTCCTGGCTGACTGTAGCCGCGCTGACCTTCGCTCCTCCACCACTAAAAGCTCTGTTTATTTGGCGCATTTGACTGCATCCTCTATTAACCGTTTTTTTTCTTTTTTGCCCTTA
>CAVMBS020000009.1:0-10000 GCA_963678695.2 Diplodus puntazzo
AATAATATAAACAGCACTGTCATACTCACATCATCTGTCAGCCATGGCATCATTAATGAGGTGTCCTCCAGTAGATCCAGAGGGCAAACACTCTTAATGTCCTTGACTGAAATCTGGAACTTTCTCTCGATTTTTCGCAGAACTTGATTTTCGTCCCGAGATCCAGTCAGAAGAGTTTTCAAAGTGTTCTACAAACAGCAATGCTTTCTATTAGCTTATACAGTTCATAGTGATTATGGAAGTACAAAAGTTCAAAAGTTATCCACTTATTGTACTTACGTTCAAACTGAATTTTGTGAAAAACATCAGATGCAGCTACAAACCTTGTCCGCTTCCGAAATGATATAGTTGCTGGCCTGAAATGTGCTGCCTGGGACCCTGTCTGCTGGAAGAGCAGTAGGTGGCGGTGGAGGTGGCAGTGTCACACTGACAGATGTTTTCACTGAAAATATATATATATGGAAAGGCATGTATTTACTGTCTTTGATCTTTACAAGTGTATAAAGGCAATATTCCTTAACACCAGTGTTACTTATAATGTAAAGGGTCTATTGCATGCCCTCGGTTGTTAGATAATGGAAGAGCAATGCAATAGTGTGCATGCTGTGTGCAGCGATCACAAAAACACAGATACTTTTAAGTTGTGTGACACAGTGCCACAATACTTAGTGTAATCCAACTCCTATATTTCGACTCACATATACTAAACAGACCACTGTCAGAAACATGTAAACAAACCTGAAGACCTGAAGACGAGTGTGCCCAGCGGACCCAATGTCAGGGGCACAGATGACTGTTTTGTGATGTCATCCAGGAATTTCTTGTTGATGCTGCAGTTGTGCATCTCCAAGAGAATCCTGACAGTTTGTTTGAAATGTACTTCACTCATTTGGGTAAGCGAGTACTTGGTAGCAGCTAACTCACGATTCAGCTGTTCTGCAACGGAGGAATTGATCTTGGAGCGTAAACTAGGGCACAAGTTTAAACTTCTTAAGTTCTCCTCTGGTCTTTTCTGGTTCTTTTGGTGAAAACGATCATACAGTGCATATCTCGCAGTTGTTTTGGAAACTGGATGAGGCAATATCCATGGGTTATAGTTTTCTGCTGGTAATTGTAAGGGGGGATTTGTACTTAAGTTCTTTACCCAGGCCATCTCAATTTTGTGTTTCTTCTCTGCTGCTCTTGCCAAATTTTCCTTGGTTGGTTCACACAATCGCCCGTCATTTGGCTGGAAGAACAACTGGTGGCTTCGATTGTTCATGTGTCTGGCAACTTGGCCTGACACATCTGAGATAAAGCATGTGGGGAACGCTTTGAAACTCAGCAAACCATCAACATGGTCCCTGGCAGATTCTGTCCAAAAAAGAAAATTCAGGTAGTACACCACTCCGTGGGGGCAAGAGAAATGCAATACACCACCTGTAAATAATAAAAGAAAGCATAAGCATAGAAAAAAGACCAACAAGATATAATCGTTTTTAAGACATCTCATTCTGAACTCTAACCTCCAGTCTTTTGCAGCTTCAAAAAAATCTTTGGATACAGTTCCTTGAAGTTAAGGAGCTCCTCCAACCTATTCACTAGGTCAGTGATGGATCCCTCCTCACTGACTCCAAGTGTGTGACATGCCTCCTGCAGGTCTTTCTTTTGAGGCTGTGGGTGTGTTGGACAGTATGTTTTTGGAATGAAAATCTTTAGACAATATAAATGATGACAATAACTAACAACACTTTCAATATAGCACACCTTCTTCAACTCCAACAGGGAGAGAATGGTGTCTTCATCCAACTTTCTGGCTGGCACTTTTGAGTCTTCTTTTCTTTTTTTCATGCCCTTTTTCACCTCTGTTTTGGGAAGTGTGTCCTCCCTCCTCACATCTTCCCCCATCCAAGGAGCCAATGTCGAGTATGATGTCTTTGAGCTATATGGGTTTCTAGTTGATGTACCTGGGGATATTTTTAAATGGTAAACACAAGTTTCATTAACATTAACGTCATATTCTATAGCAGATATGCAGGCCTGTGTAATGCGCGTGGTATGTAATACCACACTGCCACAACAAAACCAATCATACTGTTTTCCTGGTTACTCTGAGTAACGCATTGTTTCTGTAGCTCACTCACAGTCCTGGCTACAAAATTTGAAATTGGGCTGATTTTAAATGAACATCTTTAGCAAAAACTGTACTGGAAGCATTTAGGTTCGAAATTGTAGGGCTTCATTGCTGTGGACTGATGACTATGATCTATATGCACTTTCTATATCAAATGAATTATGTGAAAAAAAAGTGTAATATTGACAGAACTGCCTACTTAAGGGTATTCTCTTTCTCTCTCTCTATTTCTCGCTTAAATGACCAACGTTGTGGCGCCTTAAAGTTCACTAACAGGTATGCATGGTCCTGTCCAGCTTTAATTATAATTTTGGCCACAGGACAGCCAGGTCATGACAGATCTTTTATAAAGTAAAAAAATCGAGAATCGAAAATGCGTGGAGATCCCCAAATTATATTGGTGACAAACCATTATTAAAAGAAAACCCTTTTTTCCAGTTTTCATTTCAGAATTTGCAATAGTTTTGAAGATACACAGATTAGCAATTATTTACATTACAAAAAAGCACTTTTTGAGTTCATTTGGAGCTTACAAAAGCATACCCAAGTTATGCCAGAAGTGTTTTCAATTTTCTATACAAGAACAACTTAAAAGTTTGTTTGACAAATTAGTCCCCTTTCCATGGGCCACTTTTGTGTTGTCATTCTGTGTTGAAATTAAATTTTAAGCATGGACAGGCAAGAGTTTTTTCTTTTCACTACAACTAGGGTCAATCTGCTCCTAAACATAAACATTTACATTCAAATTTCCTATCAAAGTGGAAAATGTTATACATTTCCTTTCATCAGCAGTGTTTGCAAGGCCAGAAAACACATTAACATTTTAAAATAGTATGGATTGAAGTCCTCCAAAGACTAAATGCTTGTATGTGTGGAGTAGTAGTTTGTAAAATCTTCTTTACTGTAATTGTGAAGCCAAGCTCCCGGAAATGTGGTTATGGGTCCTAGGATAGGAACTTTAAATTTTGAATGCAATATACAAACCTGATATAAACCCCTCAGCGATCATTTCCTTGTCTAGCTGTGCCCATGCACTGTTGATGTTGATGCTGAGGTCTTCATCTGTGAGTACGCCTAGATCAGGCCTCTTAAATGTAGAAACTGCAAAAAGTCTCCATATTAGCAAAAGCAGTGTGGAATTATATCAACAATAGCTCTTCTTGATAATTTGCATAATTGCATACATCACTAAGTGTAGTTAGACATTCATGCATATGTTGTAGGCTCACCTGGTATGTCAAAGGCTACCTTCCAGTTTGCATCTGCAATTATAACTGGCGGGCTGTCACCACACTGGTAGCAGCTAAATTTGAATGTGAAGTCTGTCAATGACAGAAAATGATGAAAAGCTCTTCTGACCGTTTGGTGGTGGAAACGGCTGTCATTGAAGAATGACAGTGTAGAGAGCATTCGTCCAGGAGCGGTTTTGTTCTGAGAAATACATAAAAACCTGAGTCAAAAAAAATATGTGTAATTGCTCTTGTCACACACGACAGTCCTGACACATTACTTTTCTGTTACCATTACCCTCAACAACCAATTAAAATAGAGATTTAGTACATTGAATGATGTCGTAACACATAAATAATTTTACAGTTTCTAATTTCAAAGAGAAGTAGCTAAAAATAAAGACCAAAGGCCCCTGGCAGTAGTTTATCATTGATTGCATGACAAATGTAGAAGATTACAATTCATTTGAATGAAGATTTTCACTCAAGATAATAACACTTACGGCCAATGCAGAAAGCAGAAGCTCGCATAATGGGAGGGTCAGGAAGACACGGTCGTTGAAATTGTGGAATCCTCAGTTGTACTCCTGAAACCGGACATGATTTTTGCATACGGGGCACTGTTTGATGGCCACAGAGATACCTGTGGGTCAATTAGGGTAAAATGAAGACAAGATGACAAACACACAATGATGATGACTGAATATGTACAGTGGGTTTGACATAATGAGTGACAGACTGAGACAAACAGATGTGTGATTTTAAAACTATAGTCATCACTTGCCTTTTTTAATGTAGGTATAGCCATAAACAGTTGCCTGAGTTGTTATTATCTGATATGGCAGTAGATCTGGTGGTGTGGGTCCTGGGCAATATGGACATGTCTTCTCTTCTGGTATGAAAACATTGGGGGGATCCTTGTCTTTGCTCCTCAGATCTACTGGTAGCTCGTGGGGTGGTGGGATTTTCTTCTTTGTATGCAAATAATTGGTCATTTGACATACTTTTCGGTCATCGTCAGCATAAGATGACATTTCAGTTTCAGACATATGTATCTCTGTTTCCAGATCGTCTATGTCATTTATGACAATGTCTGAATTAGGCAGAAGAAGATCTGGGGATTCCTGAAATATCCACCACATTGCCAGCATGCGGTGGAGACAGCGATGGGATTTCCCAGTCCCTCTGCACTGGCAGTTCCATTTACCTGACACTGAGTCAAAGGTTACTCTGGTTCGCCCAAACTTACACCAGTTATCCATTTTGTCAGTGTAGATAGAAAAGAAAACCCACCTTTTCGAGTATCCCATATCACCGTAAAAGATGGGGTATACTGTGTCCACTAGATTTTCCAATGCAGCTTTATGCATCGTCTCGCACTGGTCAGACCACTCCTTTGAAATTAGACCCTTGTCTTTCATTGCCTGCAATGACTGGACGGTCAGGCTGGCAGGTGGTGTGTAAGCATCTGCATGTGGTGTCCTCTCCAGATGGACACACTCCTTGCCAGGGTTTCCTGATGATCTTCCTATCATCATTAACTGCTGGCAGTTTCCTACTTCACAGTCGATTTCCGGTGTTGTTGTTGATTTCACGACATGTATGGGAAGGAGAGGGCCATGACTATATTTTGGTGTAACATAGATTCCCTTTTGAGTGTCGACACACATCATGGGCATGGAGTTCAAGTTATGCACTTCTCTTTGGTGCCTTCGTAAATTATTTGGTGCATTGAATGTTGAACTGCAGTTTGAACATGGATAAGTGCCCACAGAAGGCTCCTCAGTTTCAGGGTTCCTTTCCTTTGTGCTCTTGCCCTTTGAATGAGGTGTTCCTTTTTCATCTGCGAAGAATAAAAATCTTATATAAGCAATAGCATAATGAAAAGGGACACAATGTAATTTCAAATGTGGGTAGAACAAACTGTACAAGCTACATCTCCCAGAAAATGACATGCAAACAAAACAGTCTGTAGTTGTTTTACCAATTATGCACTACAGACATCCAGAAGATGTGTGGCCCAACCACTTATTCGATGTATTATCTCCTCAAAAAAAAAAAATCATCAAGCAATATTATAATCAAGACAAACAAAAGTAGTTATATTCCTTGGAAGAAAAAATAATGGTTGATACCTAGAGTGCATTAAGTTATCAAGTAATGTTTTAGTTTTCAAAATGTATATCTCATCATCCTTTTCCAAATTATGTGTTCTAAGTTACCCGTGATCAGATTTTGACACTTCCTATTGGCCTTGTGTTGATCTGATCAGGTCTTTAACACTTTCTCATGACCTCAGCTCAACACTGTTTCCTTACCACATTTTCATTAGATCTCTAAACTTGGAAACATCATGGTTACACTTTACACCTCCTTTAACTTTGCAAAGTTAATACTTCTTCAAGAATGATCATCAGAGACAGAATGACAGACAGAGCCTTGAGTGTAACACTTCCTCTTTTTCACAGACACATCGTGTCGCCATTTCATCTTCACTTCCGAATTCAACACACCTTTAATGTAATGGTTTAAGACTTTCCAATGAATTTATGGCAAACACAATGCAGCAGGCAAAGTTTTGATATGTATCAGAATTATCCCTTTCTTGTATTTGTGTCTGGCAGGAGTGTATGACTCTCAACTTTTCTGACACTGTCTCCGTGTGTACATACAGGTATTTATATTAGACATGATTGAATGGATTTCAATTATTTTGACAATTGCCATACCCTTCTTTTTTCCTGCAGCAATCCCTGTGAATACAGAAGGAAGAAATGTCACATGTCATGTTTTTAATTTTACATTTACAATGTACAATGGGCCATGCAGCTGTCAGGGCTAGTTCATGCAACATCTTCCGCTGGGGAAGATTTTTTCTTCAGAATTTGGTGGCCTGCTCCTGCCGTTTTTAAAAAATGTACGGCGAAGTCAGAAGAACTCCTTGCAATCTGCATAAAGAACAAGTAATGAGAGAACTAAACTGTGACACCGCACAGACTCTTAAACAGTGGTTTGTATCCATTAGCAAGGCAGCACTGCCATATGGTGAAGAAAGCCTGAATGTACAATCAAGAGTCAAGGCAGGAAATTTACCGCGAAAGACGGTGTAGCCTACATCACACAGCACAGCTCAATTGAGGGAACACATATATAATTTTTAAGAACATGCCACATATTTATTAGGAGTTATTGGCCAAAAAATATTACTACTACTACTACTACTACTAATTGTTTTAGCATAGCGTTTCCCATAGATTTGATAATACCAGAAAGCGGCCGCTTCTGATCTGGACTCAAGGCTCTAGATTCTGTTTCAATAAAGATTGCTCTATCATTCACCCACAGGGTTTCTGCAGGTTTGAACAAGTCAAATTTAAGACTTTTTAAGACCATTTTGAACTAAATTTAAGACCTACACGAAGTACAAAAAAGTAAGGAAAAGTGCGGTCCCAGAATTACTAAAAAATAACCAACTTTTTACATCTAAATCTGTTGCCAAAATGTGTGTTCAAAATCCAAAAGCACCTCCACTTTCAACGTCGGAGTTGAACCGAAGATGGTTTGAATGTCACTTGAATGCGAGACGGCAGAGGCAGCACTGGTGTCACACACAAAATCGGAAAAACACCAGTTAGCTTCTAAAAGACTCCAGCGAAGTCACACGATCACACACTTTTGTACGCCTTTGTCACCGGTAAATGAATGTACATATTTAAGACCTAACTAAATGCAATTTAAGACCTATGTGCAAAATATGGATGTATTTAAGACTTTTTAAGGCCTAAATTTGAGATTGTCAAATTTTAGACTTTTTAAGACTTTTTAAGACCTGGCAGAAACTACACAGGCTATAATTGTCTTACCATGAATGTGTTGCAAGTGGTACTTAAAATTGAAATCCCTACTAAATGGCCGATATTTGCAGAAGGGGCAGTGGTAATGGCTTCTTTTAGAATCCGCAGATGTATCCTTGCAGAGGCATGCCACCACAAACTTTTCTGTAAATAGAAAAAGAAAATCACTTGACTGACAATTGGTTTTCTTTTTACATACCCTTCACAACCACAGACATATGTCAATGTGTGATGATACCTGTGGTTTGATCCAAGAAATAGATAGCCTCTTTGAGGTGCTTTTTTCGGAGGTGGTCCTCATTGGCCAGTTGTTTGGTCCGACAGAACATACACTCCTCAGCAGTGCAAGAAAATAAGGTGTCAATGTCCGTAAAAGCCTGATGAGAATCTGCAAAAGGCACACCTGTTGTTATTATTATTGACGACTAGGCTAGAACACTGATAAAGGCTGTCAGCGCAAATGTAGTAGCTATCATATCTATTTAAGTGTTCACATATAGAACACATCTCTACATATGTGCTGGCTTACATGTGAAAACTTGGAACCGTATTGCTTGCTGGGTTACTACAGTTGCAAGAAAAAAGCGTCGTAACCGCCATTACGCGTTTTTACGATGCCTCAATTTCTAAAAATGATGAGGGGACACAACAGTACAACCGGACACATGTTCTAAGGGTTTTTATTAAAGTTAACAGTTCGCCTCAATTTTTTAGGTAGAACTGTTATACTTTTCTGCTCTTCAAGAAATTCCAAATCGAACACAGGAACTATAACTTGGTTGCAATCTTCGGCAATGGCTTCACGTAAAATTGCTTGTTTAATACAACAAGGTGATTCGGACCTTTTCACTTTAAGTCACTGTATTGCCGATCAAGCATAATACTTGAATATTCTAGGGCATACTGTGAAATCATGTAAACCACTTGTTTATTTTCTTTGTGAGAACTGGTGTGAGAGGAAAACTTACCAGCCATGTCCTCCAGTCGCCAGGTGAACACTGTCGCTTGTATCAGAGACTGGTAGAAGTAATGACCCTCCCACGCACCACACTTGAACTGTGGGTAATCCGTTAGCGCTGAGCTACTTAGCTATACGATTCACGTCGTATGACGTATAACGTAAGGCAATTGATATTGGGGGTCGTATAGAGGCAGTTGATGAGCTGCAGACACTAGAATGCAACTTCATGTGTAATAAACGTCTAATAGCCCTCAATATATAAACCTGATGGGCAAGAACAAGGCCAAATTTGGGGAATACGTCTATTTGAGGATGTTGATTAAATGTTCACATAAAGAACACATTTCACCAGGATTTGAAATACTGGCTTACATCTGATAAGTTAGAGAAATGAGGATAAGATTATTTCCAAAGGGTAGCCGCTGGATCAGCGGATCTAGTGCCTAGTAACTTATAGTATTCTCCTGGGCGGGCGGGTCACGCTTCTACGCAACAGTGACTCGTGAGTTGAGAAGTGGAAATCATATAATACATTTTTTTCACTCGTGTATTTTGTTCCACAAGTACGGTCTCTGGCAATAAGTGTCCATGTTTACAGTGTCTGCGCATACGCTTTCCAGCAGTAAAGCACAATTTGTTAATTCATATTTATGTACGAAAGTAATACTGTAAACTATTTCCGGTCACATACTTTAATCTTGAAGGGACAAAACGGAAATATGTGTGATCTGAATGTTTAGGGGTTGTTCAAGGCTGGAGCGCTGAAGACTGAAGTGCGACCCGTTCAGTGAATAGAGATTCCCATATCTTTATTTTATTATCCCTAAGTATATGCACAATTACACCCGCTCGGTTACACTATGATCTCGGTGAAATGTGTTGCCAGCTGCATACAGTCACTTATCAATATAAGGTCTCAGCAAAAGAAATGATCAAAATGAGTAAACAAAGTTAATGGTTACTTGTGACACATTCATTTTATAATTGCATCTTCAAATCAACATTTGCATCCCAGTTGGTGGCCACTGGCATCATATAAAAGACATGTTCCTCTGGCTCATCAGTGGTATGTCCATGCCTAAAGGATTATACCGCCAGAAGTAAAGGCTCATACCCCTAAAAGTAAATGCTTATGCCGCCGGAAGTAAAGGCTTATGCCGCCGGAAGTAAAGGCTTATACCGCTGAAAGTAAAGGCTTGTACCGCTGAAAGTAAAGGCTTATACCGCTGAAAGTAAAGGCTTATACCGCTGGAAGAATAGTGGTATGTCCATGCCTAAAGGCTTATACCGCTGGAAGAATAGTGGTATGTCAGAAGTAAGGGCTTATACCGCTGGAAGAATAGTGGTATGTCCATGCCTAAAGGCTTATACCGCTGCAAGAATAGTGGTATGTCAGAAGTAAGGGCTTATACCGCTGGAAGAATAGTGGTATGTCTATGCCTAAAGGCTTATACCGCTGGAAGAATAGTGGTATGTCAGAAGTAAGGGCTTATACCGCTGGAAGAATAGTGGTATGTCCATGCCTAAAGGCTTATACCGCTGGAAGAATAGTGGTATGTCAGAAGTAAGGGCTTATACCGCTGGAAGAATAGTGGTATGTCAGAAGTAAAGGCTTATACCGCTGGAAGAATAGTGGTATGTCCATGCCTAAAGGCTTATACCGCCAGAAGTAAAGGCTTCTACTGCTAAAAGAATAGTGGTGTGTCTGAGAATAGTGGTATGTCCATGCCTAAAGGCTTATACCACTGGAAGTGTCCATGCCTAAAGGCTTATGTGCTTGATCAGTGTGTAGATGCAGGACATCATATGGTGCTGAAGCAGGAGAGGTATATGTAACATATGC
>CAVMBS020000009.1:15000-54417 GCA_963678695.2 Diplodus puntazzo
CCTCAAACGTAAAATAGCGGACGTTGCGGGAGGCTACGTCCTCAGGCTGTGCGCCGTCCCCAGCAGCCTCACAGAGCCGGACTTCAGGCTGCAAAACCCGAGTCTGTATGCCCCTCTTGCGGCTGAACTGCTAAGAAACGTGACGGACGAGTTTTGCCGACTCCTGAATAACCTGACACCGATGGACATGTCTCGCCCCACGGTACAAAATCAGGGCACCACCAACCTGGCCTCTTTCCGAGTCCTCAGGATGGATCAACCCTTCATTCTCAGCCTCCTGGACAAGGCGGTGGAGAAGGCCAACAGCTGCTACTTCTTGACCGTCATCGCCACCCTCGGGCAGTTTGGCCAGCGGGATACTGACATCCTGCAAATCAGCGATTTGGTGTCCCACGGTTCAGTGGTGTCCATATCAGTCCACCTTGCTGTAAAGGTGCTGGCTGTGAGGGAGGACACGCATCTCCTCCTCTCTCGTTACGGTCTGCTTGGCCTGATTGGCGCGGGGGTCACTCTTTTCGACACTGGGAATGCACGAAACGTGCAATTTCCAGTCAAACTCGAACAATCTAAGTATGGACGTAGGCCAGGCATTAAGGAGCGTGCTGTCAAAAACCGGCAGAGTAACTTTCCTACAGCTCTACGCCGACGCTCCGCACATTCACTACAGCCAGCCATTCAAACCCCCCGTGAGTGGGGTTCTGGTAACTTGCGGCTTGTCCCACCCAAATTTCACAACCACCCTCACCAGCAGGGCACACACGTACCTCAGGTACATCCGGGACCTGAGCCGCCGCCTGGTGTGTCAGGTGGGATGCTATATTGATATTGATATTGATATATCAATGATATATCATTATATCATATCAATGATATATCATTGATATATCCCTCATGTGGCGCACATGCATCACGATGCCGTCGATGTCGTACGTGTATCTGAGGCAATGAGGATTAGTGGGGCTGGTACAGAAAGGGAGTACTTCTGTCGTGTCAACTGGCTTTGTTTGGAGGAAGGTGCTAAGCGAATTCCTCCGGAAGGAGTGTGAGTACCCCCTTGTGGCCAGAGCTTTAAATAGCGTCTTTGTGGCCTCCATGAAATCACTCTTGTGAGTGCAGATTCTGTGAAAGCGGAGTAGTTGTGATTTGAGGAGACCTCTGTATGTGTGTTTTGGATGATAACTAGTTTTGAATAGGAGAGCATGGGTGTCTGTTTCTTTGAAGAATACTTTGATGTCTAATTTGTTTGTGTGTTGAAAATTGATTCCTTTGAAGGTGGTGGTGTCAAGGAAATCGACAGAGGTGGCACTGGTAGTAAACTTAAGCTTGATGGACGGATTGTGGCCATTCAAGGTAAGTACAAATTGGTCAAATTCCTCCATCGAGTGGGGCCAGACTCCCCAGATGTCATCCAAATACCTGTAATAATGAAGAGGCTTTTTGTTGCCGGCTGCTAGGGCGGAAGTCTCCCACTCTGCCATAAAGATGTTGGCATAAGCCGGTGCGAATTTTTTACCCATAGCGGTGCCTTTGGTCTGTAAATAAAATGTATTATCAAACTCGAAATCATTGCGTCTGAGGTTGATTTCTAGGAGCTGTAATAATTCTTTTGTAGGTCTTTTTTTTGTCTGGAAATTGAAAAAAGATGTTTTTTATGGCCTGAATGCCCTCACTGATGTCTATGTTTGTATATAAACTGTCAATGTCCATCGTGAAGAGGATGGAATCTGTGGGTATGTGGAATCCCTTCACTACGTCAACAAAATGGTAGGTGTCTTTAAGGTATCCCTTATGTGTAGTGGATAAGGGGTTGATGTAATGATGAATAAATTGAGCTGTGTAGTAGGTCTCACTATCACAGTCAGATACAATTGGTCTCCCTGGTGGGATTTCGAAAGGGACAGTCCATTTGGAGGCTTCTTTGTGGATCTTGGGAAGCAGGTAGAATCGTCTGGGGCGAGGTAAAGGGTTGCCGAGCAGGTAAGTGTATTGTTTTTTGTTTATGAACTTTTTGTCTAATAATGATTTGATGATGGGTTGAACAAGTTCTTTGGTTTCTGGATAAATGGGTTCCTTTAAGATTGTGTAGTATTTTTTGTCTTTCAATTGTCTTTTTCCTTCAAATAGATATTGTTCCCTGTCCATGACGACGACTGCACTGCCTTTATCCACTGGTTTAATGATGATGTTTTTGTTTTCCTTTAGTTCCTGAAGGGCTTTGATTTAATCCTGATTCAGATTGTTCCTGACTTTGAGTGCCTGGAAGTTGTTATCGAAATAATTGATGTCTGCCTGGATAAGGTCAGTGATTTCAGGTGGTAATTGAGCAAGGGGTGGACTCCACTCTGACTTGTGTGTAAAAGGAGTGAAGGTAACATCTTTTTTATCTTTGAAAAAGACCTGGAGTTTAAGTCTCCTGTGATACTGCTGCAAATCCCATCTGCTTCGCTCAATGATGTTGCTCTGGCTCCCCCTGGTGGGGATAAAAGAGAGTCCCCTTTCAAGGACCTTGAACTGGGCCTGGGTTAATTTAAATGTCTGTGACAAGTCCAGCACATTTTTTGAGCCCTCCTGAGAGCGCATGCTTACGGGGATGAGCATTTTAAATAGCTCGTCCAGTGGTCGAATATACGTTGTGCGGTAGCCTTAGTCCAGTGTATGTTGTCTTTTCCTGTTTCAAAGGATTTTGGGGGAAGTCTGGGGATGAAAAGACAGTTTTTTTCTGATTTGTCCATTAAGGTGGACGAGACAGGATAGGACATTTAAGCAAGCTTGCATCCGGTGCAGTGCATTGATGTGCTGTTGTCCGTTGCAAGAGAGGTAGATCATCACCTGTGCGTCCCCAGAAGATGTGATACAGTGCTGCACGGTCACGGCTGCTTGTGTGTGTGTGTGTGTGTGTGTGTGTGTGTGTGTGTGTGTGTGTGTTTTCATGATGTATAATTGATTGAGATTGAATCAGGGCTGGACTGAGTTTAAGTTTTGGCATTAAGATCAATGTTGGAGTCAGGCAGCAAGGTCAGAGTGAGGATAAGACATGACATCATCATTTGAGAGCATTTATTGTGCATGCAGTCATCACCTGTGCTGACATATCACTTATAGCTGTATTTTGCCACGAGTTATGTCGCTGAACTGTACGTTGTCAAAAGGAGGATCAAGTGAAGGTCATTGGCAGACTGATAAAGAGTCAGGAAACCTCAGAGGCGTCACTTCGACTTTTCAGAGCGGCCCGAACCGAAAATTACACGTGTGGGGGAAAAAAACAAAAACAAAACAGCTCTACTGGTGTGAAATCAGCTCTGATATGCTGTCATTTGTGCATTGTACAAGTACCAGACTGTGTGGCTTGTATAGCATGTATGGTATGTATATTTATTGCATTTAAGCATTTGCTGTGCATTCTTTGTCTCCTCTTATTTGTCGACAGCAAAACCTGGCAGCAGTATTGGAGAAAAATGAACGTGTTGGTGTGGTTAATGGACGAGAGGATATGGTGGCAGTCTCCAGCATGGGCTCAGCTACCCCTTACATTTCTCAAAAGCCTCCTCATGGTGCTGGATTACCTCTTCATGGACAAAAGCAGGTCAGAGACAAACACAAAAATGGAATCAAACTACTGTATCCAGGCTGCGCCACCGATGGACAGTTATGCTTACTGCTGAATTGCAACAGGTAAGTGAAACAGGTAACTGCTTCCATGGTATCACATGCAATTTATTGTAAAACTTAGTGTATGTATATGTATATGTGTATATATATATATGTATGTATATATATATATATATATATATATATATATATATATATTATATATATATATATATATACTATACATATACATATATATATCCAAATATAGACAAAGATTAAAAAAAAGATTTCAAGATTTTAAAGCAGTATTCATCATCAGTATACATCTGCTGCAGTCGTCTCCCAGGATATTTAAGCAAGCTTGCACCCGGTGCAGTGCATTGTATGTGCTGTTGTCCCTGCTTGTCTCAAAGGTGGATCATCATCAGAGGTGCTGCCCCACCACAAGTGCTGCGGGGCTGCATTGTCACCTCTTGATCTTTGACATGTCAACGGCTGTAAGTCTGGGACGCAGGCGGCCACAAGTGTTTTTGTACATAAACATCCTCTGCTGCTTTTGAATAAAGTTCATCCTTGCTCGAGTAATTCTGGATGCTTGTGTAACACTTTCACATGATCTGTGTTTCTGCTGTGTGAGCATCGAAGGGCAAAATGTACCTTTTTTGTAATTATCTTGGTGACTTCCTGTAGCGTGTTTTTACACACACACACACACACATATTTACACACACATATATATATACATATAGATATAGATAGATAGACAGATAGATAGATACATATATGTGTCTCTTTGTTCTGTAAGTGTCTGAGACTGCCTTTCACAAATCTAAACTGTTTACATATGTGGTCACCTGTCTCCATCTAGTGGACAAAAGAAGCAATTGAATCCACATCATGAAATTGTAGATTTTAGAAGCACACCACTTACAAACCATGAAAAAGCAGTGGTTTTCACCTGAAATCAAATGGAAATGCAATCAATGGAACCCAAAGACTATTGTTAGCAGAAGTGAAGTGTTTTAGTGTTTCATCTTGGACATCGCCTTTGTTTTTCCTTGTATAATCATGTCCAAATTATGCCATACTTGACTCATTTCATCAGCTCAGTGTCTCTGGTAGAATGAAATGCATTCCGTGTCACCTGCAATGTTTGTCTGAACACTTTGTTTCTCAAATAAATTAGTTAAAGAAAAGACAGTGCCTTTGTGTTTTTCACTTTTTTCTGTCACCCTTCGTCAATCTAATGTTGACAAGACTTCAAGGCATTTTCCTTCTCAGCAAAAACATTTATTTAAAACATGGTAATCATAACACTGACAACCACAACAAACAAACAAACAAACATAACATGAACTTAAGTAGAACAGTCCCCACAACTTCCCAAACATCACAGCACACGTGTTTTTTAATCGTCCAGCCACTCCAGGTCCATGCCCTCCCCTTTGAAGGACGCCCGCCTTACTCCGTAGTCCCAACACAATTCATCGTTAACGGCTATGTCTCTGGTGGCCAAGAAGAGGACAGTGTCTTTGGCTCCGTCTGGAAAGTTAAGTCGGAAGACCACGGGCTTAACATTAAAAGCCTTGCACAAGTGGTTCATCCTTCGGCCAAAAGTGTCCTTGGCAGGGCGACACTCGCAGGGGAAGGTCTGCGAATCGAGGCACATCTTCGTGCCGAACCTGCCCTTAAAAAAGAACAGGTAGCACATCACTCCCTCCTCCAGGTCTTCCATCCTCTTCTTCCCCTCAGGTTCTGATATGAGCTTTCCATGGTAGTCACATATCACGTCCCCTTTGGAGAAGGGCATGGTGGCAATGACACCTGCACAAGAAAAAAAACAACACATAAACAGCTGTTGTTTAGCGGCCATTGCAAAGTCCTTACAGGACAGTTGTGCTTTTCTGTCTCTCCTCACCTTTACCCTTGGGTTCTCCAAAATCTTTTATCGCAATCCCCCTCCACTTTTACTCCACCACTGATTTCATGACATCTTCATTTTCTTCAATGGCAGTCTTTAAAGGGGACACCCACGCCTGAAGCACATCACTGAAAGAGGGGACATTTGTCAGCCACCCCTCCTTCGTGACGATGGCTTTTACTTTTTCCTCTTTCGGACACTGCCTGCCACAGGAAGCTGGGAGGAAAAGAGTGAGTGAGTGAGTGAGTGAGTCAGTGAGTGAGTGAGTGAACAAGTGAGTGAGGCAGTGAGTAAGGCAGTCGTCAGGCAGTCAGTGTGTGTGTCCATCACACAGGTGATGACGAAAGAAGATGCAGTCATATTGAGACACGAAGAAAGTTTTCCACAGACAGCATACAATATGTTTTGGACAAAGACAAAGCTGGTGCCTACCAGCGACATGTAGCACACGCTTCTCGTACTGCATACGTCTCCACATGTAGTAATAGGTCCGTTGACCTCCAAATCCGGCGTCGGCGATGTCATCTTTGGACGGGGGGAGGGCACCGATCGTTATGGGGAATTCTGTCACGAAAGCGTCCCATTGGTCGTCAAATGAGCCTTTCGCTGACGCCGAACTGCAGGAAGAGAAAAGCACACATCACAATCGGGCAGTTGTGACTTTCGGACGCGTTGCCGTCGGCACCGAAACAGACAGTGTTTACCTTTTGTCCTGGTCAGCCGTCCCTGCGGCCTCGGACGTCCCCGCGGCCTCGGACGTTGCCACGGCCTCCGTAGTCTCAGCCGCCTCGGACGTGACGGACGGATGGCTCGGGCCCTGTCCCCCGGCAATGTTTTGACAGCTGTGTTGTGGACGAGAGGGGGAACAGACAGACCAAAACAAAAACAAAAAACAGAGACAGAGAAAAATAAATTTTCAAGTCACAGCTTACGTTCAGTGGTTGCAATATGAAAGGGTCAAGAACAAGCCATCTAACAATACTAGCACTAATAATTACCAGTTAAAAGTTACAAAAGTGGCCTGCTAGTTTTGGAAGCTTAATGAGTGAAATGGCCTCACCCCTGTTTAAAAAAAGAAAAGCACCCTCACTGCTTCCACAGACGGTACAAATCGGTCCTTGGATTGGCCACCGGAAGGCCCGTGCTCCCCAGGAAGAAACAGCCGTTGTCATCTTCTGCTTCATCTTGCTTCTTCAGGTAGAGCGGCCTGATGGTGGTGAAGTAGGTACTGAACCACTGTCGGTGGGAGACGAAATGTCAAGATGTTTTTTTCAAGCCAGTCATCTGTGGAAATGGTTTCCTTACTTGAATGTAAAAACAAACAAACAAAAAACAACAACAACAACAACAACAAACAAAAACAACAACCAAAACACCCCAAGGAAACCCTCAACTCACCCTATCTTCATCTACGCTGATAACAGCTCTCTGCGTGCCGTCTTTGAAACTTGAAGTGTACGACAGTCAAAGCTGCAGGGAAACAGAAACAGTGTCGAGGGAACATTGGAATAAGTGCATGCTTACTTTGAAGTCCGCCACCGTCTTTTCGGCTTTGCTGTGTCTCGTCAACAGGGTGGCCATGCAGAAATAGCGGTACATCGTCATATGATGATGCGATAACCGCTCCCCCGTCTGGAGCCTGTGGCAAGCTTCCTCCATCCAATCCCCTGCCAACTCCAGCAGACGCTGGTGCTCCGAACTCCTCTTCTCCTGAGGGCTGACGTACGTCACAGATTCATTAAAGCGATGCACATTTGAAACATTAAAAAAAAAAAAAAGAGTCACCTTAAATGTTCATCCAATCAGAAGCATAACCAACCTCAGCTCTGCACCCTGAGGGCACCTGGTACAGTCCACTGCCAGTGTTGAAAGCTGTTTTCTCCTTGTCTTGTGCTTCAAGCTCGACCTGCCAATATCCACTACATAAGTCCATGGTGCTGAACCAGCAGGCACCAGAGAGGCTGTCAAGAGCATCTGCAGGTCGAGGTAGGGGATATGAGTCCTTAATAGTAACTGCATTTACCTTTCTATAATCAATACAGACCCTGTAACTACCATCTTTCTTTCTGACGAGCACAACTAGGGGAAGACCAGGGGCTACAACTTTCTTCAATGATGTTCTGTGAAAGGAGCTGCTGAACTTGCCTGTCTATCTCTGCTCTCATGTTGGGTGAGGTTCTGTATGCTCTCTGTTTAATGGGTGGAGCATCTCCTGTCCTGATACTGTGTCTAACTACGTTTGTGTGTCCATAGTCATGGTCATGAGCACTGAAAACATCACTGTATGACAACAATAAAGACTGAAGCTCGTGTCGTTGTTCATCAGTAATTTCTGCCTGACTGAGATCAACATCTGGTAACAACTGTTGAAAAGATGGTTCTGTCCTAGCTGTAACTGCGGACACACTAGGATCCTCTACATGGAAGTCAACCTCGTGGTCTTTATCAAGAGCATGGAAATCACCTAATCTGGTGTCAGATGGAACCTGGAGCTCAGTATTAGTGGAGTTCATTACTCTAACGCAAACGCAAGTCAACCCTGCCTGTACTTGAGCTAGCGTCCTTGCTGCTAACAGGCCCTGGAAGCTTGGTGGACCTGGCTCTAGGACACCTGTGTAGTCTGTGTCAAGATCAGTTACACCAATAGTGGGCTGAACCTTAGCTAAAACAGTCATCTGTGACATAGCAGGAACAACTATGGGTGATAGTGTGACAGCATGGCAGCTCAAAGGGGCCACCTCAGTAGCACGCAGGAGAGGGACAGTGGTATTGCTGCCCACTTTCAAATTACCTTCCCCTACGTTCAATACTGCATGATGTGAAAGCAGGAAGTCCCAACCTAGGATTACTGGCTGTGTTATGTTCCTGACCACTTGGACTATGTGGGTGAACATCTCATTACCTAGCCTGATGGTTATAGGAAGTGTGCCTAGGTTTTCTAAATAGTCACCAGTCACTGCCCTAGGTAAAAGCTCAGAGCGTTGCATGGGTTTAGTTCTCAAAGAGGGGACTGACATCCTAAATATGGGGTTCCATTTGTGCCAAAAATATGTCGACATGCGCATTGTCTATGTCTGCTGAATATGTGAGAAGACATTTGTCTATGTCAATTAAACGCTGAACTGTCGTTGTGTCATTTGACTTTGTCATTACATCGTGTCATCATGCTGTGTCACTTGACAAAGTGTTGTTATGATGTGTTGTTTGACAGTGTCCTTACTGAGTGTTGTTGCTATGTGTCGTTACTACATGTCGTCTTGATGTGTTGTTTGACAACGTCGTTACTATATGTCGTTAGACAACGTCGTTACTATGTGTCGTTATTGTGTGTCGTTTGACAGCGTCGTTTTTATGTGTCGTTAGACAACGTCGTTACTATGTGTCGTTAGTGTGTCGTTAGACAACGTCGTTACTATGTGTCGTTATTGTGTGTTGTTTGACAGCGTCGTTACTATGTGTCGTTAGACAACGTCGTTACTATGTCGTTTGACAACGTCGTTACTATGTGTCGTTTGACAACGCCGTTACTATGTGTCGTCTTGATGTGTTGTTTGACAACGTCTTCAGTACGTGTTGTTACTGCGTGTCTTCTCCATGAGTTGTCTAACAGCTTTGCTATGCCTGGCTCGCGCCGGGCGCCCCTTTGCCGGCTTGCCCTTTCCGGTGGTCGGAGGCTATCGCGTCGGCACCAAGCGCCTCTTTCCTGGCTTACCCTTTCCGGTCAGCGGAGGGAACGTCCCAGCAGAGCTGTACCACTTCAGTATTGTCGCCTAACGCTAATTTATTTTTCATGCATCATAGCCTACTAACAGAACAAAATTAATAAAAGTCAGATGTCTATCTATCTATCTATCAATATATATATATATATGCACACGTATAAACTTTACAAATGAGTATTATATAAACGATAATACCAATAAAGATTAATAAATAATAATAAATAATTAATTAATAAAGTGATCAGACTTTATTTGAATGTTACAATACAGTAATGCAGTAACATAATAATGAAGGGGCAACTGTTGATCACTGCTTTCACACAAAATCACACTGGAAACACAGGGCCAACTGTCACCAGTGTCCATTGCAACAATGCCCTCCAAGAAAAGTCCCAATTATGGCAATAAACACAGTTTGTGGCTTGTTGCATTACGGAGTGTCCACTGAACTTCAAAGTTTACTGAGCACCTAAATGTAGTTGGGTTTAAAGATACCATTTCATTTAAAAAGTAACACAAATAACAAAAGATGTTGATTAGACTTTATTTTGTTCCAATTAAATCTACACTGTCATCTTCTTTTGTATAATGTTCTTTTGTATAACTATGAAGTAAGCAAGGATCTCACACGCTGTGAAAAATCTTATAAAATACTCTGTTAACAGCAGTGTTTAAGAACAAATTGCTCATTTCCAAATGGAGTTACACGATCAATTGACGCCATCTGTAACAAAAGCCAGGAAAGGTCTGATGTTTGTTCATCACATAGAAACAAAGGTAGCACACATCACAGCACCCATCAGTCTTGTGGTCACACTCAGCTTGAGCCCGGACAGACACTGCACAGCAAAACCTGTAGAGGGAAATAACTAAATAGCAAAGTCAGTCTCCAGAACACATGTACCATACGCACATGTGTAACCAGTGTAGTGTAACAGGTTGGATTTGACAATTCCACTTTCAAAGTAAAAGCCTATAATTGTTAGATGAACACATTTCAGCTTTCAATGCACATGTGACAAGTATTACTGACAGCGTGAGTGAAGAAATTATCGCTGAAAAATAATGACACATAGTACAAGTACAGAACCCTGTGTCTGACAATTCAGGCATGGTGGTGTGGTACTGTATACATTACCGCATGCGTTGAACCTGCAGGAGGTGCGCTGCCCCTCACAGGTAACATCTACCAGAGGTAGCGAGGATATATTCAAAATCTTTATCTCTTACAGCTTTGCTCTCATGTGGCTCCTCAAGATTTGCTGAAAACAGCACCTGCACCTTAGAATCACAGATATTTTACAACCAACATGGATCGAAAAACTGTTCAACTATATTCTTACAGAAATTCTCACACCTACTCCTGCCAGCACTTGATGTCTCTTGATGAAGACATTAGGCTCTCTGGTGTCAGCTCTTGCAGTTGGTGATCCTTCTCAATGGCTGAGTCGATGGGCATTCTGTGCAGAGGCAGACAGAGTGATAAACTGACACAAAGACATCTCTGTGTGTAATGACATTATGACAGTACTGGACTCCAATATTGTGACCACAGATACAGCAATGGTACAGACATTTGGTTCGGGAGATTTATGTGAGAAAAGTTTAGTGCTACGGATGCTTCCCGTCGCATATCAATGTGAACAGCAAGCACCGGGTGGATGTCAACAACGAAGCCAGCAATGCTGATCGTGGATTCAGGGTCATCGTTTACCATCAAAGGAAAAACAGTCCTGCAACTTCACGTGAGTACTGCTCATCATCCCAAAGGGATATGCAAAGAAACACACATATCTGTGAAATAAACAGTATCTGATGTGTTACACATGCGCAATGATGACACTGTCCATACATGTGCCAAATGATTTTATGCAAATCGAACAGAAACACAGTGATGATGATGATGATAATGTTGAATGTTTTACGACACGGCTAACTCGCTGCTACACTGGGATTACAGCCAAAAATAATTAACAAACAACGCAACTACTACTGCTCAAAAACTTAATGAATTATTAATACACAAAACATGTAATAAGGCTACTCACTAACAAACGGCTTACTGTACATGACCACATCAGCCACTGAAGCTAGTACTGTATTTATATACATGGGAACTATTGTACTGTAAGGTCACTGACGTTACTGTGTGACGTCCTAAGCCTCGTTTCTGCTCGCGCGAGACTCAGTATAGAGTGGCGATGTCCCGCCCCATCCGTTGGACCCTATGGGACCTCTGGGATCGTAAAATATACATGGGATTGAATGGACAGAAAGTAATTATTTTCTGGTCCCAGTCGTTATATGCCTTGGATTACACAAATGTTGTTTGTGGGTTTAAATGATATTTTTTCACGTCAAGAGTTTGACAGTTTATTGTGCATTTGTTCAGTTAAAGGCTGTAGAGAAAAAACGATGAGAAAGACTACATGTCGCGTATGTGACGTCACGTCATCAACTTTTCCCTCCGCTGTCAAGTGGCTCAGTCAAGGTCCCTGTATTTCAAGATGCGGGTGTGTTTTGTACCAGTCTTTATTCGAATAGGAACGGCTGTTGTTTCTTTCGGATCCATTCAGATGTGAAGAATCGCTGGCTCAAATTGATCAGGTAGGAGATTTTTATATGCGAATTTAGCAAAGATAACTTAGCTGCTACTCAGCTAGCAGCTAACAATTGACGTAAGCTAACGCTAACTTTAACATTAAGTTTAGCCTTGATTTTCATAGTTTCAGTTCATCCTTATCCTTATCATTATTTTACGCAGTTGAAAGAAAAAGAGTGAACCTTCTGGAATAGTGTGAATTTCTGCATGTATGATGGTGCAGATGTTTTATGCATGACTGCTCATACAGTGTGACATGTTATTAGCGCAAGAAAAAATTGTCCCGCTTAAACTGTATTCATTGAAAACCCTCAAGCCAGTGCTCCTGGTGACAATCAGCTATCCACAGGTCACATTTTTATGACCAATCAGTGCAGAAAACCACACAATTCCAAAGGGTGCATATACTCTGATAGCCATACGTTTCATCTGACTGTGTAAGAGTAATTTGGCTTCAGAGTTGTGATGAAGGTAGTGAGAAACATATAATGATAACATTTACTTTTTAATCCACTCTTGTAATCTTGTAAATTTAAATACAAAATCAGACAGATCAGAGAGAGTCGAAAGGGGACCAGCAGCCAGCCTTGCATGAAATTCTCCTGGATTGTTTTTTGCCTAGAATTAGACCAATAACACTAATACACAAATGATTACTGCAACCGTGTCTGAATCAGTCTTTAAAGAATTAATAAAAGGGATTTACTCATCCTTCATCAGACTTTAAAAGAAATCATATTCTGCTTTGTTCCCTTTCTCTCTTTTTGCAGGAACAGCTAAAGCCCCCAACCAGGACTGATGGACACAGGAATTTTCAGGTCAAGTGTTTTATTAATTCTACTGCATCACAGCAATGTCAGCATACACAGCAGTATCTACAACTTACCAGTGACCAAATTAAGCACTTAACAACCACAAACATGTCCACAAGTCTCCCAGTCACTCAAATTGTGCACAATGCACCACCCCATGTCAATCATATTACACGCAATATGTGGGATGGTGCCTTGTGCATATGTCGTGACTTTTCATTACGGCATTATTAATGCAATTAATTATTTAAGCACCAATCAGACCTCACATGAACGTTTACACACCAAAAATGTAACAGTGTAGCTTGTTAAGTGAGTTTAAGTGAGCATCAATTCCATTTTTATCACAAGTTTATGTTTTCTATATTCTTCTCTCCTCAGCACCATCATATCCTGTTCTTGTGTGTCCTGCTTGCAACTCAGCGCCTAGGATTTGTATACCATTTCAAATAAATTCAGTTGACTGTAGTTATGACCTTGAGCTGTGTTTCTTTGAGTCAAAAACAATGTTTGTGTTTAAAAACAATCAGACACAGCCTTTAACAGAGAGCAAGCTTACTTTATTCCCAATGTGAAAGATGACAGTCATTTATTTATGTTGTTTATTTCGGGCATGTCAATTCATCATCATCACATTTCATCATTGTTCAATAATACAATACACATGGCCGAAAGGGAAAAGCAGGAGAAGCTAAAGCTTATCTAGTCCCGCCCCCATTACCCACAGGATAAAATCTTCATCCTAATCTTTTCTTATAGATTACCTGCATTACCTGCATTAGTGTTTATAACTTAGACTTTATTCAAATCCTCAAGTTCAATATTCATGTCAGATAAATTGTATGGGCTGTGAGTGTGATTTAATATGTTATCACCACAGACACTCAATTGTAAAAATCTTACCTGATGTTTCAATAGCTAAACTATGATATTAAGCCTAATTGCATAGATATAATTACAGTGTAGTGTAGTGTCTTTTGCAGTGTACAAAAGACTGGCAAATGACTGACGAATAAGAGGTCGAATACAACAAACAGCACGGTAGGATGTACAATAAACAGGCTAGGTGTCAACACATAAATAGTTGCAGACAAACACTATTTTACACATTATAGGACTATAACAATAACAAAGATCTGATCAAGCAAACGTTTTAAAAAAGATAGAACTAAACTGTAATGTTGATAATGTGGAAACTTCTTTAAGAAAAATGTTATGGGAGTTTGACTTTAAGATCAAAATTCAAGATTTAAAGATTTGTTTGTCACATGCATTGTACAAGTACAGCAGGCGCCCCACTAAAGCTGCCCACACCTGTGTGCAGGTGCTCAGGATGCAGACTCCTCGGCTTTCCCTGGTTCACAGTCAGAGTCGCATCACTTCAGCACCGAGCAGCTCCACTTGCTGTTCACGGAGGGGCAACTCCCGTTTTTGTTTGCCCATGGTGCCAACCAGGCTATATGATACAACTATATGATAATTAACTTACAAGTTAATTCACAAAGAAGCACAGCTGGAGGCCGCTCACAAAATTTAGAGACAAGAGAGACAACAAAAGGAGCAACCTCCATGAAATGATGTGCGGTCAATATGACCGCTTATGGCAGAAATAGGTAAAACACTTTTTACTTTCTCTCCTCTTTTTCTTTGATACCCCCTATTTCTCTTTCTTTGCTCCTCCACTGACAATTTCTGTCTAGCCATGCTTGCCTACAGTACAGATCAAACAATAAAATGGAATTCTTATTAGAAATCTAGAAATGTGCAATTTGAAACTATGCAGTGTGTGTCTGTGTTACACTGTTTAGTTAACCATGATAGCAGCAATAAAAGCTGGCCTTTTGTTTCCCAACTCCTGCCTCCCGTTGCATGAGTAACTGCATTTGGGTCCACCCTTCTCTATCCATAGTCTTCCCCTTTAACCCTGCCTGGCTGCTGTAGTGTGTAAGGTCATAATGTAGGCTATAAATATGTTCATGATCTGACTTTTTACGCTTATCGTTCCAAAAGGTTTAAGTGCTTCAGACTTGCTGTTCATACATATTGAATATAATGCTAGAGTCATTTGATGTTTAAATACAAGGTCAATATACTGAAAATATTACTGTAAGTCGCACATGTTTTTTTCAGAGGAAGTTAAGTCGAAAGTTAATGAAAAAGCAATCTTGTCTTTGGCCTGTTACCGCTGGTCTTATCTCTGATCTCCAAGTGGCGGTTAAGCCTCAGAATACCAAATTCCCAATGCTAAATCCTGCGTTTGGTAGAGAGTGGATGTTAATTTCAATTTTTTTTTTTTTTTGCATATGTTACTTAGATGTGGTCGATTTGCAACCATTTCAATACCAAACATGAAGTCACTTGATATTATTTTATAGTGAACACAATTTTTGTTGGGAGCGGCTGCAGTATTGTCTCTTAAATGCTACTCTGAATGGTTGTGTATGTGTATATATCCTGATGATGCACAGAGGAATGGCTTGCATATGCATTATGTCAAACTCTCCTGTGATCTCCCAGCCATTGTTGCCCAATATGGAATCAGAATTAAAAAGGAAAGTGTGTGTGTGTGTGTGTGTGTGTGTGTGTGTGTGTGTGTGTGTGTGTGTGTGTGTGTGTGTGTGTGTGAAAGTATGAGCTTATATCTGTTGTGTTTGTAATTTCTTCAAAGGCCTGAAGAAATGCGTGAATTACTCCAGCACATGCAGAGGACAACCTCCCTCCTTGTAACATGTTTAAATTCCTCCTCATCTGCGTCCCGCTCATCCTCCTTTGCTCCACCCTCCACATCCTTCTCTGTGCTGCCATCGACCTCTCTGCCTCCATCCCCCTATTTGGCATCGTCTGCTACGGGAACGCCTTCTCTGCTGCCATCAGTCTGGACCTCATGCCAAGGGCCGAAGCCTAACATTCAGGCCAGCCTTGCCAATCTCTCTGGGCCCTATGGGGGTAGTTCTGGAGGGTGGAAAGGGTCCAGAAAGCGGGACATCCCGTGGACCCACACCTTTGTGTGCCTCCCTGAGCCGGGTTCTGAGGTTGTTCCAAACCCCCAAGAGGCACATTTTTTTGCAGCTTGTGGAATTGGACGAAAGACTGTGACCTTCACAAATAACATGGACCATGAACAGCTGAGCAGTGTTATTTACAACACATACCCACCGCTTCGTGAAGCTGGTGGGTATGTCCTCGCAAAGAGCGACCGCAGCAAGAAACTAACTGTGATCCCGATCCCACCCTCGGGATATTCAATCGAGTACCTGCGTTGCCAGATCGAAATTAAGAGGGCCCCGCTCTACATTATACCAATACAGCAATCGCTGACCCTGCATCCGCCTGTGGTTGAGGTACACACAATTTCCTTGTAGTGGATGTGTCTGCAATTTAAGATTTTAAAATGCTGTGACAGATTTCATCTCACTACTTTAATTTCAGGCCCCCACTGTCATGGAAACATGCCTGATTTGCAGCAAGGACGTTCTCCTGTGGGACTTGGCAAGGCATCTGACATCATGGTAATGTGCACTATAGCATATCTACACAGTGTAAGACTTTCAGTAGGTAGATGCATATAAGCTAGTTCTGATTTGACAACCTGCGTTTAGTCGGCAAACCAGAATATAATATAAATGTGAACGTTTGAGCTGCAATTCTCACTGGATGTCATTGTCAAAATGTATGCTAGTTTTAAAGGCGCAGTCCTCGATCCTTTATTTTTAAGAATTTTTTTTATTTTATTGGCATAGACAGTGGATGAGTCATGAAATGGGGAGCAAGGCGGTGTGACATGCCGCAAGGGTCCACTGGCCGGGATTCGAACCAGCATCCGCTGCGTATGTGGCATGCGCTCTAACAACTCGGCTACCTGCGCGCCCCTCAATTTTTTTTTTTTAAAGGGAAATTGGTGTCAACACCAGTACAGTATCTCGTTTATCTTGTCACAGCAATGTTGTCGAACACCTATCAACTACATATTTGCCTTAATATGATTGCGTTGTTTGCATGCTCCTTTCTAGCACCAAAAGTGATGAGTGTGAGGAGATGAGCTCTCATCACTCAGAGGACAGGTCTGTTTCATTTTAAGAACCAAAACAATGAATTCATGCACTCCGGTCAGTCAAAGTATGCTTTACAATGCTCAAACTAATGTGTTTTTTTTTTGTGTGTGTGTGTGTGTTTAAGTAGTAATGAAGATGAGGACCTTGCCATGGCTATTTATGAACCACTCCAGGTTGGTTTTAACCATGTTTTGGAATAACTAAGGACGGTGCTGTCAAAGTCAATTGCGGAGGATTGATGTGCACATGGAGTGGAGATTCTGTGTGTAAAACCAAACTAGCCTTTTGAAGATTATGGATATGTTTGTATGTAATTCTTGTCTTGAATTCCATCTTGGACAGGTTAATGCCATGTAGTCATCCCAGTGGATGAAAATTGACAGCTGTCATCTGCATAAATAGCCATGGGCTTTATTTTATAGATTAAAATCTGGGTACAAAAGTCATGATGGTGGAAATTTGTTTTTAACATCTCTACAACTTTTTTCTCAGCCTTCTATGCCAGTGGAGGTAACAGCAGAGGAACAGTAAGCACACTTTCTATGTAAAGAAAATATTCAACAGTGCACCCTTTACCCCAGTAGGTCTCATAACCTCCTGAGACATTTAGAACTACAGTAATTACAAATCTTGTATTATTTGCAGACCTCAGACCGTGACTACAGACCTGGGGAACACTCAAGAGACAGTTGGCGAGTAAGTATAAAACTAAACAGCACTTAAAACGAGCTTTAGCTTTCCGACTGACAGAAGTTCATTAACACACAGACGCATAGTAGCCTGTGTCTCAGTGCCTGCACCATTTCAAAGCAAGGTCAATATGATTTTGGTGCCTTACTCTATAGGTTATACCTATAATCAGCCAGTTACTGCAAGTTATCCATTTTACTTTACTCAGACCCATAATCGTGCTGTCCGGTGGTGAGCACTCCGACGAGGATGTGGCAAGCGAGTGAGTAATCATACCATAAATCAACGGTTACATTCAGCTGTGTCAACATATTGAAATCACAGTCAAGGTCATTATCGTGGATATATGGTATGCAAGTTCTTTAAAAATATGTGAAATGTAAACTGTTTTTGCAGGCCTGATGTCATAGCTCTTTTAAAACAACTCGGCAGCCAGCTGCACGATGGGGTACCGCCACCATCCAACAGCATAAATGTAATGAGGGACTCTGTCCTGGAGAGTGGATTCAGGGCCTTCGGCAGGCAGAGGTTCTCCCCAGCCCATCGCCTCAATGTTATCTTTATGGACAGTGATGGCATCACAGAGGGGGCTGTGGATGACGGAGGGCCCACTCGAGAGTTCTTACGCCTGCTGGTCTTGGCAGTGAAGAACAGCATTTACTTCTCTGGACAGGAGTATATGAAGAATTTGTCCTTGGTGTCTCGTGGTATGCGACACTCAATACTATTATAGATATACTCATACATAACCTCCAGTCTACTTTTTTAACCTTGACTAACAATTTGTAAATGAACTGAGCAACACATACTGTCTTTGTATAAAAATGTACACATCTGGCAAAATTATTGCCATGGATTGAAGTCCATTTCAGTCTCTCTTAATACCCTTGTCTGTCTTCCATTTGTCTTTTTCAGCAGTGGACAATGGGCTTTACAAGCATCTTGGGCAGATGCTATCTGTGGCTCTGGTTCATGGAGGTGTCAGGCTGTCGTTTTTTTCAGAGCGATTATATTGCCGTGTCTCCCGCCGTCCCACTCCACAGATCAGCATGGAGGAGGTGGATGACTCTGAAGTCAGAGAAAAGCTGCAAAGGGTAAATACTTCCTCCAGTGTGGGATGAGTGAGAAAACATTAACTTGGATCATTAAAGTCTACTCACTGAATGATTTTGTGAATACTTATTCTGAGACTGTTGTGTTTGACAAGTTCATTACAGAGTTAAGCAAACAACTAAAGTTATACTTACCTTAGACTTTAATATTGCATTATTCTGACCCTCAGGACTTGCTCCAACAAAACATATTGCTGAATATCCCTTTATTGTCGCATAGATAAAAGACGCAGAAACACTGGAGGATGCGCGTGGTGCTGTCATGGATGCTTCGGGCCTACTGGGGTTGCTTGGGTGTCCTGGGTTCCTCCACAGTCGACCAAAAACATGACCTTGTAGAGGAAGCCGCGAGGGCCTATGTTGAGGGGCGAACACAAAAGGCCTTACAACAGCAAGTAATTGATGAATTCCACTTGCATTAAAGCTGAATTCAACACACTACATTCTGTGTATGTGCATTAAGTGACATTTCAAAAACTGTATAGTAAAATGTATGTAATCGCAAGAAAAGGTGGCCTAGTAGTAGGATTCTATGTCTTAAGACAAGGTGGAATGTGTGCAGGTGGAAGGAATCTTGCTTGGCTGCCTGCGGAAAAGAAGCAAAGACTACTTTTTTCTAATTCTGCTCTGTCAGGTTGGTGGATGGGTTAAGAAATCTGGGGGTTGCAGAGGCAATTGAGAAGGACCCAGATGTTTTGAAACCACTGTTTGTTGGCGGCCCAAAAGCCCTTGAGGTACAGGACCTGATAGACCTCTTCAGGCCATGTTTCTCACCTCCTGGGAGCAACAGGCGGAGACAGGAGAACCAAGTCCTGATGTCTTGGAAGGATTGGTTGATTGAGGTGGATGGTATGTTTCTTTTTTGTTTTGTGCTGTGCTTCAAGTGTTCCATACATGTATTCACATTAAATGAGTTTCCTTTTGGTTAATGTTCCATGTCTTACCCTGAAAATATTTGTCTGTTTAGATTTGTGATGCTGGGAGGTGAACGCATATTTTTGTGTGTTTACCTTTTCATTTAGAGGGAACTAGACCTGTGACCCTAGAGCAAATGCTGATTTTTGCCTCAGGGGTTGATTGTATACCCCCACTCGGGTTTCCCAACCACCCAACAATTCAGTTCCTCCATGACAGCGATGGGAATCGGAGGATATTCCCAGAGGCAAACACATGCGAGGTGATCCTGCGCCTGCCCCTCCATCCATCCTACTCCATCTTCACAGAGTATATGGAGTCAGGGATACTCCAGTCTCCAACCTTTGGGTTAATTTGAGTCCATGTGAGGGTAAAATCTTTTCTTGCTTTCTTCACCATTTCTCTCACAATTCTGAAGTGGGTTATTGTAAGTGATTATATTAAATGTTAAATAGATTATATTATCTTATAATATTTATAAAATGTATACACTATTTTATATTGTAAATGATATTATTAAATATCTTTATTATATAAACATTTATTTTATAAATGATATTTTATAGTTCTGTAGAATTTGATTTCAATCAAATAAAGTGTTCAACTTTGTCTCTTTGTGTTACTGCTTCACAAATGGATAATTGAATTTCAGAGGAATTATTACCTCAGAATTTGACTGTGGGGCTGTAGGACAGTAGTTTGAATGGTTTGCAGAAATTTCAACATCACCATGGGTGCATCTGTAAGACTGAGACCACCACTGTTTTTACCATTCAAGACATTTATTGCCACAGTACAAACAGCAGTAGTGAGGCTTGAGGCATGATTTATGTCAGAGTGAGAAACAAATTAGAAATACATCATTATTTCAATGTATATAACAAAGAATTTTATGAAAATTAGTATTCTATTTGGACTCCCAAGGTAGGAGAGGGGGAGGGCCTGACACAAACTAAATGAGCAAAGTGCTGCATTTCAAGTATGGCATAAGCAATAATTGAGTAACAAAATGGGTTGTCAATTTTGTTTGTGCAAAAGAATTGCAACTCATCTCTGTACAGCATACATTGGTTGGGTATATAGCCACATTCAAGGAATACAGAAAAAACAAATGGTATCAAGCAGTAAGATATATACATCAGTGAAGAATAAGTGAAAATACGTGTGAGCTAGAAATGTGCAAGATAGTATTTGGGTAGTTATGGTTTTAATGTTGATTAAACTTCTGCCTTGCAAGTTGTACTGCCTCCAAAAGAATGTCCACCCCAAAACACACGCTGGTGTTAAGGGGGTCAATTCTTCCCTGAAGGTGTTGGTAACCAAGGTTTTTTTAGAGCATCGGGTGTCTCGGGCACGTCGACGGCCCCTTCTTCGTCTACTGGTGTTGGTCCCTCCCAGTCAATTCCATAGTCTTCCCCCTATGTGAAAGCAAAATGTGGTCAAAAAGATGTTTGGAAAACTGAGTGAAAAGTGAACTTAAGAGAATGCAGACCTCCACCAAAGCAAAATGCCCTAAAAACAATTTGTTTATGAAAAATGTTTATGCATTTGTCCATACTACACCCCTCTACCAAGTTTCCTGAAAAACTTGAGAGACTGAACAACAACAAAAACATATCCATGCTGGAAGTGAGTGAGCAAGTTGTGCAGTAAATTCATAATTGCTCCATGGCAACACATCCATACAGTATGTGATGGAGTTGATAATATATACGCATTCTTTAAAATGTGTTACTTCATGTGAAGATAATTCTACGACAGACCTGCTCATTGAAGGGGTCAGAGATTGGATTGTTGGCCATTAATCGCCCAGCAATCCACAGTTGTTGAGGTGATCTTCCTTGCTCCGTGGAAAGGGAATGGCGGTCCCATGCTTGCTTGAAAAGCTGCAAATGTCTATTTATCCTGGGAAGCATCACATAATGCAGACAAATCAGGTCAAGCTCGTTGTCAGATTGTAAAGCACCTGTGGCAAACAGATGCTGAAATGCTGTATGGTAGTTCACCGTCACAGAACACCAAACATCTCTCCATAGCCTCTCGATTCTCTGATTGTGAACGCTGCGTCCCGTTCTCTTTCTGAGAAAGAGAAAACAGAAATTACATTAGAAGTGCACAAAACATTACTTATAAATAAGACAAAGATCAGCACAAGTGTATTAATGTGTCCTGGTTTTGCAATGACTACATTACTCGATTCCAAAAGTATTAATATACCTGGTCCTCGTTGGGGATGCTCGAGCATGAAGCGAGCCACATCTACATTCTCCCCTCCTTTATCACTGCGCACCCTCGCTGGAATTCCAAATTGATGGACAGCTTCAAGAAAAGCTGTGAGAACAGTGGAGGCTCTATTATTTTCACTTGCAGTGAGGTACATAATTTTTCTGCTGTAGCCATCGATTCCTCCATGGATCACAATTCTCCAACTAGAACAGAAAAAATCAGTTAGACTTCCTTGTTATTTAGAAGGAAATACTTATTTCTAATAACTTTTTTTTTTAATGAAAGACTGACCGAATCAACTTGTGATTTCCGTCAATGTGCCACGGAGCCATAGGTGCTGGTACTGAGTACACTCTTCTTGGAATGATGTTAATTCCAAGCCCACGACAAATTGTGCCAAGAGGATCAACAAGTCTCAAAGTTTCCATCACTCGAGATCTTTGAACCCTTGAGAAGAAGAAAAAGTTAACTCATACACAGTCATAAACTCATACACAAACATCATTTATTTATTTGTGTTGTATAAATGCTCACCTTATTCCAACACTGTCGAGATATCCACGGACAGTTTTTATTCCAGAATCAGGAAACTGCTGGATGAAATCAGTGACCACTCTTCTGAGATCCTCGTCCGAAATGTCACTATAATGCATCCTGACGGACAAACCATTGTCCGTCATTCTTCTCCTGATTGTTCTGTAACTGACGCCAAATAAGCGTGCAATTTCCCTGACGGTAAAATTGAACTCTAGGAGGTACTGAAATTGATCACCAGATATGTCCCAAGAGGGGCGTCCTCTCTCCCCAGTCCTCAGCATGGCAGGCTTGAATCCATGTGTTGGCTGATTTGTGGCTTCTAACAAGCACAACACTTTTTGCATGCTTCGCAAAACAGCCTCCAAGTCTGTAAAAATTCCAATGTGTACACATCTAAGTAGAATGCCATAGTAAGTATTCCTCATAGCGACGGTGGAGGAATTCCAAATCCATTTGTGAGGGGTTCGCTTCAAATTGCTCATATAGTCGCTGGCATTGGTTGTAGATGTACTCCAACAACTCACGGCTCCGCGGGTTATCCTCAGGACTATGCAAAGATAAAATAACATGATTCAATACCGTTACAGTTTATCTGAGTCCTAAAACATAATAACAAATCATTTATTATTGTATTATTATACACATTTTATAAATAATATATATACACATTTTATAAATAACACACACACATATATATATATGTATATATATATATATATATATATATATCTCAATATAATCATATCAATATAATTATATTTCACTGATAAAACTATTGTTATTCATTCCATCCAAATATAACTGTTTTTTACTCATTTTGAGTCATTCTACCGGCTCTCTCACATTCAAGATCATACCCCCGCCCCCTACTCTACAACCCCCCTCGTCTTACTGTAACTTAAACAATAGGACAGTGGGGAATCATATTTGGAGAAGCCACTTTGAATCCTGTCTTTGAGCGGGAATATAACTTTTGTCCAGTTTTGTGAGCACAGTTACGAGGAAGATATCCTTGTAATATGCAGAGTCTCTGGAATGATGTCAATTCCAAGCTAGCCTAGCTTGTGTCGGACAGATAAGTAAGCCTTTTACATTGACAAAATCGACCATAAAGAAATAAGTCTTACCGGTCCATGAGAATTCAGTCTTGTAAAACCTTTTTTTCCTTGTTTCTTTCTGTTGTAATACCCTCTATAACGATGGACGTCGCACTAAACGAGACGGAGAATATTCAAAATAATAGGGAAAAAAAAGTCGGTACTGCTTTCGGTGAGAGGCACCCATCTGCAGTCAAGATGGCCGACAAGGGCGCCGCCAATCCATACCGGAAGTCCCGACCAGAAGTTAGTTGATCACCAAAAATAAAACCAAAATAAAAGCCCAAACAATCTCTCTAAACGTGTCTATTTTAAAAAAAAAATTGCATTTGCTATCGAGCTTGGCAACGTGCGGCAGTGTCGGGCGCCATCCTCGTTGCAAGACGCCAGAGCAAGAGCGAGAGAGAGAGAGCTCTCGATAATCTAACTATGTAACGGGGAAAGAATGAATGTATGTCTTTATTACACTGCAGGGAACGAAATTAGCACCCGTGTGCTGGCGCCTGGTGGGTAAATTGAATCAGTTTACCAGCAACTGTGACGGATTCATTCCAGTCAGATCTGATCCAATTAATCTTAATGATCTATATCTTGGTTAAGGCATAACAGTGCACTTTACACGACCCAAGAGTTAGATCCGGTCAAAAAGGAAAAATGGAACAATGAAACCCCGCGAAGTGATGTGCGGTCAGTTTGACCGCTTATGGCCGAAACAGGTTAACATATCATATTTTGTGTAATTTATATAAAAACTATTCCAAGTTAAAATACAGACACTTTTAGGAAAAGTCGTGTAACAGCAGTATTGCATTTTTTCGTTCAATGTTATAAGTGTTGTATTTTCTCTATAAGTGTTGATGTTTTCCTCAATTACATATATATATACAATTAATGAAAATTAATTAAATGTTAAATAAACTATTTAACATGGTAGATCCCTTTATTGTCTTGCAATTGCACAACTTGTGCACAATGCACCAGCCCATTTCAATCATATTACACGCAATATGAGGGATGTGGGATGGTGCCTTGTGCATACGTTGGCTGACTTTTCACTACAGCATTATTAATGCATTGAATTATTTAAACACCAATCAGATCTCACATGAATATTTACACAACAAAATGTAACAGTGTAACTTTGTAAGTGATTGTTAATTACATTTTTATCACAAATTAATTTTTTCTATATTCTTCCCTTCTCAGCAGTCCTTGCCTATTCTCTATCCACGCTATTGCAATATTCTCACCCCAGAAGCTCAACCCTGCCTAACCCGGCCAAGTTGACTCCCTGAGGACTGCCGAGTCTGAATTCTGTGCCGAGCTCTTGGCACCATGTAATTGCATCTTCTTACTTATTTATTTTCATTTGCACTACATTGTCCCATGTTTTTGTTGTACTGTCGTTGTTATATGCAATGTCATTGAGTGCTTTGAAAGGCGCCTTCAAATAAAATGTTGTATTGTTGTTATTATTGTTATTATTAATAATATTGCTGTTATTATTATTGTTGTTGTTATTATCCTTAATGTCCCAATTCCAAATGTTGCACTATAACTGCATATGAAAAAACAATACAAAAGGATATTCCATGTTAAACAAGTTTATTCAACATTTAATTTCCTTTCATTAAATGTGTATATTAGGAATTGAGGAAAATGTCAACACATAGAGAAAATACATCACTTTGAAAGAGTTTTGATATAAATTACACAAAAGACAAAGAGAATATGATATGTTTTACCTATTCCAACCATAAGCGGTCATATTGACCGCACATCATTTCATGGGGTTTGCTCCTTTTGTTGTCTCTCTTGTCTCTATATTTTGTGAGCGGCCTCCAGCTGTGCTTCTTTGTGAATTAACTTGTAAGTTAATTATCATATAGTTGTATCATATAGCCTGGTTGGCACCATGGGCAAACAAAAACGGGAGTTGCCCCTCCGTGAACAGCAAGCGGAGCTGCTCGGTGCTGAAGTGATGCGACTTTGACTGTGAACCAGGGAAAGCCGAGGAGTCTGCATCCTGAGCACCTGCACACAGGTGTGGGCAGCTTTAGTGGGGCGCCTGCTGTACTTGTACAATGCATGTGACAAACAAATCTTTGAATCTTGAATTTTGATCTTAAAGTCAAACTCCCATAACATTTTTCTTAAAGAAGCTTCCACATTATCAACATTACAGTTTAGTTCTATCTTTTTTAAAACGTTTGCTTGATCAGATCTTTGTTATTGTTATAGTCCTATAATGTGTAAAATAGTGTTTGTCTGCAACTATTTATGTGTCGACACCTAGCCTGCTTATTGTACATCCTACCGTGCTGTTTGTTGTATTCGACCTCTTATTCGTCAGTCATGAGGCAACGTCAAGTTCCTCGGTTACTGATTGGCTGGGGGGCGGGAGAACAACAACAGAGAGTGACGCATGAGTGTGTGGAGCAGTTCGTCAGTTTCCCCCGGTTCACCGTCTCTCCACCCCTGTACAGGAACGTTACTGCTGTGAATGCGCTATGGTAAGAGTCATATTTAAGTCATGAATCACACTGTATTGTAGTCATTGCTATTTAAAATGAAATGCAGTGCGTTCAGATTGTCAAAGCGTAGTGTGCGTTTTCGGCAAAGCTAACAAACAATCTAAGCTAACGCCGAGCTAGCGGCTGTGTATTCAGGACTCCAGCAGCGTTGGCGTTCACATTCAGCTGTCACCCCACTGGAAGCCATCAGCCCCTACAACGGGCGAGAGGAAACCAGATGGCGCACTGGGTGATCAGTTAGTGGCATGCTTTGACGTTGACAAGATTATAAATGCGAGAAAATGAAACCGCTAAGTAGCGCTAGCTTCGGTAGCTAATGAGGGCACGTCATGCACGTTAGCTGTATACTGAGTCTCGCGCGAGCAGAAACGAGGCTTAGGACGTCACACAGTAACGTCAGTGACCTTACAGTACAATAGTTCCCATGTATATAAATACAGTACTAGCTTCAGTGGCTGATGTGGTCATGTACAGTAAGCCGTTTGTTAGTGAGTAGCCTTATTACATGTTTTGTGTATTAATAATTCATTAAGTTTTTGAGCAGTAGTAGTTGCGTTGTTTGTTAATTATTTTTGGCTGTAATCCTAGTGTAGCAGCGAGTTAGCCGTGTCGTAAAACATTGAACATTATCATCACTGTGTTTCTGTTCGATTTGCATAAAATCATTTGGCACATGTATGGACAGTGTCATCATTGCGCATGTGTAACACGGCAGATACTGTTTATTTCACAAATATGTGTGTTTCTTTGCATATCCCTTTGGGATGATGAGCAGTACTCACGTGAAGTTGCAGGACTGTTTTTCCTTTGATGGTAAACGATGACCCTGAATCCACGATCAGCATTGCTGGCTTCGTTGTTGACATCCACCCGGTGCTTGCTGTTCACATTGATATGCGACGGGAAGCATCCGTAGCACTAAACTTTTCTCACATAAATCTCCCCGAACCAAATGTCTGTACCATTGCTGTATCTGTGGTCACAATATTGGAGTCCAGTACTGTCATAATGTCATTACACACAGAGATGTCTTTGTGTCAGTTTATCACTCTGTCTGCCTCTGCACAGAATGCCCATCGACTCAGCCATTGAGAAGGATCACCAACTGCAAGAGCTGACACCAGAGAGCCTAATGTCTTCATCAAGAGACATCAAGTGCTGGCAGGAGTAGGTGTGAGAATTTCTGTAAGAATATAGTTGAACAGTTTTTCGATCCATGTTGGTTGTAAAATATCTGTGATTCTAAGGTGCAGGTGCTGTTTTCAGCAAATCTTGAGGAGCCACATGAGAGCAAAGCTGTAAGAGATAAAGATTTTGAATATATCCTCGCTACCTCTGGTAGATGTTACCTGTGAGGGGCAGCGCACCTCCTGCAGGTTCAACGCATGCGGTAATGTATACAGTACCACACCACCATGCCTGAATTGTCAGACACAGGGTTCTGTACTTGTACTATGTGTCATTATTTTTCAGCGATAATTTCTTCACTCACGCTGTCAGTAATACTTGTCGCATGTGCATTGAAAGCTGAAATGTGTTCATCTAACAATTATAGGCTTTTACTTTGAAAGTGGAATTGTCAAATCCAACCTGTTACACTACACTGGTTACACATGTGCGTATGGTACATGTGTTCTGGAGACTGACTTTGCTATTTAGTTATTTCCCTCTACAGGTTTTGCTGTGCAGTGTCTGTCCGGGCTCAAGCTGAGTGTGACCACAAGACTGAAGGGTGCTGTGATGTGTGCTACCTTTGTTTCTATGTGATGAACAAACATCTAACACTCAGACCTTTCCTGGCTTTTGTTACAGATGGCGTCAATTGATCGTGTAACTCCATTTGGAAATGAGAAATTTGTTCTTAAACACTGCTGTTAACTGTTTGTTTGTTCATCACCACAGGGTGGCTGTGGGTAACTGTGATGTCACCACTTTGGTGTGAGCGCCCTCCTTGGGCCACGCTAGTTCAGTTCATCCTTCAGTCCGTGAGGACGAACCCAAGAGAGACACGGACAAATGATGCATCTGACTGTTGGTGGAAATAAAAACAGAGTATTTTATAAGATTTTTCACAGCGTGTGAGATCCTTGCTTACTTCATAGTTATACAAAAGAACATTATACAAAAGAAGATGACAGTGCAGATTTAATTGGAACAAAATAAAGTCTAATCAACATCTTTTGTTATTTGTGTTACTTTTTAAATGAAATGGTATCTTTAAACCCAACTACATTTAGGTGCTCAGTAAACTTTGAAGTTCAGTGGACACTCCGTAATGCAACAAGCCACAAACTGTGTTTATTGCCATAATTGGGACTTTTCTTGGAGGGCATTGTTGCAATGGACACTGGTGACAGTTGGCCCTGTGTTTCCAGTGTGATTTTGTGTGAAAGCAGTGATCAACAGTTGCCCCTTCATTATTATGTTACTGCATTACTGTATTGTAACATTCAAATAAAGTCTGATCACTCTGACTAATCTTTATTGGTATTATCGTTTATATAATACTCATTTGTAAAGTTTATACATGTGGATATATATATATATATATATATATAGTTAGATAGATATCTGACTTTTATTAATTTTGTTCTGTTAGGCTATGATGCATGAAAAATAAATTAGCGTTAGGCGACAATACTGAAGTGGTACAGCTCTGCTGGGACGTTCCCTCCGCTGACCGGAAAGGGTAAGCCGGGAAAGAGGCGCTTGGTGCCGATGCGATAGCCTCCGACCACTGGAAAGGGTAAGCCGGCAAAGGGGCGCCCGGTGCGAGCCAGGCATAACGAAGCTGTTAGACAACTCATTGAGAAGACACGCAGTAACAACACGTAGTAAAGACGTTGTCAAACAACACATCAAGACGACACATAGTAACGGCGTTGTCAAACGACACACAATAACGACACATAGTAACGACGTTGTCTAACGACACATAGTAACAACGTTGTCAAACAACACATCAAGACGACATGTAGTAACGACACATAGCAACAACACTCAGTAAGGACACTGTCAAACAACACATCATAACAACACTTTGTCATTACATCGTGTCATCATGCTGTGTCACTTGACAAAGTCAAATGACACGACAGTTCAGCGTTTAATAGACATAGACAAATGTCTTCTCACATATTCAGTAGACATAGATAATGCGCATGTCGACATATTTTTGGCACAAATGAAACCCCATATTTAGGATGTCAGTCCCCTCTTTGAGAACTAAACCCATGCAACGCTCTGAGCTTTTACCTAGGGCAGTGACTGGTGACTATTTAGAAAACCTAGGCACACTTCCTATAACCATCAGGCTAGGTAATGAGATGTTCACCCACATAGTCCAAGTGGTCAGGAACATAACACAGCCAGTAATCCTAGGTTGGGACTTCCTGCTTTCACATCATGCAGTATTGAACGTAGGGGAAGGTAATTTGAAAGTGGGCAGCAATACCACTGTCCCTCTCCTGCGTGCTACTGAGGTGGCCCCTTTGAGCTGCCATGCTGTCACACTATCACCCATAGTTGTTCCTGCTATGTCACAGATGACTGTTTTAGCTAAGGTTCAGCCCACTATTGGTGTAACTGATCTTGACACAGACTACACAGGTGTCCTAGAGCCAGGTCCACCAAGCTTCCAGGGCCTGTTAGCAGCAAGGACGCTAGCTCATGTACAGGCAGGGTTGACTTGCGTTAGAGTAATGAACCCCACTAATACTGAGCTCCAGGTTCCATCTGACACCAGATTAGGTGATTTCCATGCTCTTGATAAAGACCACGAGGTTGACTTCCATGTAGAGGATCCTAGTGTGTCCGCAGTTACAGCTAGGACAGAACCATCTTTTCAACAGTTGTTACCAGATGTTGATCTCAGTCAGGCAGAAATTACTGATGAACAACGACACGAGCTTCAGTCTTTATTGTTGTCATACAGTGATGTTTTCAGTGCTCATGACCATGACTATGGACACACAAACGTAGTTAGACACAGTATCAGGACAGGAGATGCTCCACCCATTAAACAGAGAGCATACAGAACCTCACCCAACATGAGAGCAGAGATAGACAGGCAAGTTCAGCAGCTCCTTTCACAGAACATCATTGAAGAAAGTTGTAGCCCCTGGTCTTCCCCTAGTTGTGCTCGTCAGAAAGAAAGATGGTAGTTACAGGGTCTGTATTGATTATAGAAAGGTAAATGCAGTTACTATTAAGGACTCATATCCCCTACCTCGACCTGCAGATGCTCTTGACAGCCTCTCCGGTGCCTGCTGGTTCAGCACCATGGACTTATGTAGTGGATATTGGCAGGTCGAGCTTGAAGCACAAGACAAGGAGAAAACAGCTTTCAACACTGGCAGTGGACTGTACCAGGTGCCCTCAGGGTGCAGAGCTGAGGTTGGTTATGCTTCTGATTGGATGAACATTTAAGGTGACTCTTTTTTTTTTTTTTTAATGTTTCAAATGTGCATCGCTTTAATGAATCTGTGACGTACGTCAGCCCTCAGGAGAAGAGGAGTTCGGAGCACCAGCGTCTGCTGGAGTTGGCAGGGGATTGGATGGAGGAAGCTTGCCACAGGCTCCAGACGGGGGAGCGGTTATCGCATCATCATATGACGATGTACCGCTATTTCTGCATGGCCACCCTGTTGACGAGACACAGCAAAGCCGAAAAGACGGTGGCGGACTTCAAAGTAAGCATGCACTTATTCCAATGTTCCCTCGACACTGTTTCTGTTTCCCTGCAGCTTTGACTGTCGTACACTTCAAGTTGTTTGTATCCTTACCTGCAAAAACAATCCCCATCACAGGTGACAGAGTGGTACGACAGGGAGCTGACCGCCGGTATCGGAGCAACTATCAGATTCAAAGACGGCACGCAGAGAGCTGTTATCAGCGTAGATGAAGATAGGGTGAGTTGAGGGTTTCCTTGGGGTGTTTTGGTTGTTGTTTTTGTTTGTTGTTGTTGTTGTTGTTGTTTTTTGTTTGTTTGTTTTTACATTCAAGTAAGGAAACCATTTCCACAGATGACTGGCTTGAAAAAAACATCTTGACATTTCGTCTCCCACCGACAGTGGTTCAGTACCTACTTCACCACCATCAGGCCGCTCTACCTGAAGAAGCAAGATGAAGCAGAAGATGACAACGGCTGTTTCTTCCTGGGGAGCACGGGCCTTCCGGTGGCCAATCCAAGGACCGATTTGTACCGTCTGTGGAAGCAGTGAGGGTGCTTTTCTTTTCTTAAACAGGGGTGAGGCCATTTCACTCATTAAGCTTCCAGAACTAGCAGGCCACTTTTGTAACTTTTAACTGGTAATTATTAGTGCTAGTATTGTTAGATGGCTTGTTCTTGACTTCAGACAGGGCATATTGCAACCACTGAACGTAAGCTGTGACTTGAAAATTTATTTTACTCTGTCTCTGTTATTTGTTTTTGTTTTGGTCTCTGTCTGTTCCCCCTCTCGTCCACAACACAGCTGTCAAAACATTGCCGGGGGACAGGGCCCGAGCCGTCCGTCCGTCACGTCCGAGGCGGCTGAGACTACGGAGGCCGTGGGAACGTCCGAGGCCGCGGGGACGTCCGAGGCCGCAGGGACGGCTGACCAGGACCAAAGGTAAACACTGTCTGTTTCGGTGCCGACGGCAACGCGTCCGAAAGTCACAACTGCCCGATTGTGATGTGTGCTTTTCTCTTCCTGCAGTTCGGCGTCAGCGAAAGGCTCATTTGACGACCAATGGGACGCTTTCGTGACAGAATTCCCCGTAACGATCGGTGCCCTCCCCCCGTCCAAACATGACATCGCCGACGCCGGATTTGGAGGTCAACGGACCTATTACTACATGTGGAGACATATGCAGTACGAGAAGCGTGTGCTACATGTCGCTGGTAGGCACCAGCTTTGTCTTTGTCCAAAACATATTGTATGCTGTCTGTGGAAAACTTTCTTCGTGTCTCAATATGACTGCATCTTCTTTCGTCATCACCTGTGTGACGGACACACACACTGACTGCCTGACTGACTGCCTTACTCACTGCCTCACTCACTTGTTCACTCACTCACTCACTCACTCTTTTCCTCCCAGCTTCCTGTGGCAGGCAGTGTCCGAAAGAGGAAAAAGTAAAAGCCATCGTCACGAAGGAGGGGTGGCTGACAAATGTCCCCTCTTTCAGTGATGTGCTTCAGGCGTGGGTGTCCCCTTTAAAGACTGCCATTGAAGAAAATGAAGATGTCATGAAATCAGTGGTGGAGCAAAAGTGGAGGGGGATTGCGATAAAAGATTTTGGAGAACCCAAGGGTAAAGGTGAGGAGAGACAGAAAAGCACAACTGTCCTGCAAGGACTTTGCAATGGCCGCTAAACAACAGCTGTTTATGTGTTGTTTTTTTTCTTGTGCAGGTGTCATTGCCACCATGCCCTTCTCCAAAGGGGACGTGATATGTGACTACCATGGAAAGCTCATATCAGAACCTGAGGGGAAGAAGAGGATGGAAGACCTGGAGGAGGGAGTGATGTGCTACCTGTTCTTTTTTAAGGGCAGGTTCGGCACGAAGATGTGCCTCGATTCGCAGACCTTCCCCTGCGAGTGTCGCCCTGCCAAGGACACTTTTGGCCAAAGGATGAACCACTTGTGCAAGGCTTTTAATGTTAAGCCCGTGGTCTTCCGACTTAACTTTCCAGACGGAGCCAAAGACACTGTCCTCTTCTTGGCCACCAGAGACATAGCCGTTAACGATGAATTGTGTTGGGACTACGGAGTAAGGCGGGCGTCCTTCAAAGGGGAGGGCATGGACCTGGAGTGGCTGGACGATTAAAAAACACGTGTGCTGTGATGTTTGGGAAGTTGTGGGGACTGTTCTACTTAAGTTCATGTTATGTTTGTTTGTTTGTTTGTTGTGGTTGTCAGTGTTATGATTACCATGTTTTAAATAAATGTTTTTGCTGAGAAGGAAAATGCCTTGAAGTCTTGTTAACATTAGATTGACGAAGGGTGACAGAAAAAAGTGAAAAACACAAAGGCACTGTCTTTTCTTTAACTAATTTATTTGAGAAACAAAGTGTTCAGACAAACATTGCAGGTGACACGGAATGCATTTCATTCTACCAGAGACACTGAGCTGATGAAATGAGTCAAGTATGGCATAATTTGGACATGATTATACAAGGAAAAACAAAGGCGATGTCCAAGATGAAACACTAAAACACTTCACTTCTGCTAACAATAGTCTTTGGGTTCCATTGATTGCATTTCCATTTGATTTCAGGTGAAAACCACTGCTTTTTCATGGTTTGTAAGTGGTGTGCTTCTAAAATCTACAATTTCATGATGTGGATTCAATTGCTTCTTTTGTCCACTAGATGGAGACAGGTGACCACATATGTAAACAGTTTAGATTTGTGAAAGGCAGTCTCAGACACTTACAGAACAAAGAGACACATATATGTATCTATCTATCTGTCTATCTATCTATATCTATATGTATATATATATATGTGTGTGTAAATATGTGTGTGTGTAAAAACACGCTACAGGAAGTCACCAAGATAATTACAAAAAAGGTACCTTTTGCCCTTCGATGCTCACACAGCAGAAACACAGATCATGTGAAAATGTTACACAAACATCCAGAATTACTCGAGCGAGGATGAACTTTATTCAAAAGCAGCAGGGGATGTTTATGTACAAAAACACTTGTGGCCGCCTGCGTCCCAGACTTACAGCCGTTGACATGTCAAAGATCAAGAGGTGACAATGCAGCCCCGCAGCACTTGTGGTGGGGCAGCACCTCTGATGATGATCCACCTTTGAGACAAGCAGGGACAACAGCACATACAATGCACTGCACCGGGTGCAAGCTTGCTTAAATATCCTGGGAGACGACTGCAGCAGATGTATACTGATGATGAATACTGCTTTAAAATCTTGAAATCTTTTTTTTAATCTTTGTCTATATTTGGATATATGTATATGTATATATATATACATACATATATATATACATACATATATATATACATACATATATATATATATATACATATACATACACTAAGTTTTACAATAAATTGCATGTGATACCATGGAAGCAGTTACCTGTTTCACTTACCTGTTGCAATTCAGCAGTAAGCATAACTGTTCATCGGTGGCGCTGCCTGGATACAGTAGTTTGATTCCATTTTTGTGTTTGTCTCTGACCTGCTTTTGTCCGTGAAGAGGTAATCCAGCACCATGAGGAGGCTTTTGAGAAATGTAAGGGGTAGCTGAGCCCATGCTGGAGACTGCCACCATATCCTCTCGTCCATTAACCACACCAACACGTTCATTTTTCTCCAATACTGCTGCCAGGTTTTGCTGTCAACAAATAAGAGGAGACAAAGAATGCACAGCAAATGCTTAAATGCAATAAATATACATACCATACATGCTATACAAGCCACACATTCTGGTACTTGTACAATGCACAAATGACAGCATATCAGAGCTGATTTCACACCAGTAGAGCTGTTTTGTTTTTGTTTTTTTCCCCCACACGTGTAATTTTCGGTTCGGGCCGCTCTGAAAAGTCGAAGTGACGCCTCTGAGGTTTCCTGACTCTTTATCAGTCTGCCAATGACCTTCACTTGATCCTCCTTTTGACAACGTACAGTTCAGCCACATAACTCGTGGCAAAATACAGCTATAAGTGATATGTCAGCACAGGTGATGACTGCATGCACAATAAATGCTCTCAAATGATGATGTCATGTCTTATCCTCACTCTGACCTTGCTGCCTGACTCCAACATTGATCTTAATGCCTAAACTTAAACTCAGTCCAGCCCTGATTCAATCTCAATCAATTATACATCATGAAAACACACACACACACACACACACACACACACACACAAGCAGCCGTGACCGTGCAGCACTGTATCACATCTTCTGGGGACGCACAGGTGATGATCTACCTCTCTTGCAACGGACAACAGCACATCAATGCACTGCACCGGATGCAAGCTTGCTTAAATGTCCTATCCTGTCTCGTCCACCTTAATGGACAAATCAGAAAAAAACTGTCTTTTCATCCCCAGACTTCCCCCAAAATCCTTTGAAACAGGAAAAGACAACATACACTGGACTAAGGCTACCGCACAACGTATATTCGACCACTGGACGAGCTATTTAAAATGCTCATCCCCGCAAGCATGCGCTCTCAGGAGGGCTCAAAAAATGTGCTGGACTTGTCACAGACATTTAAATTAACCCAGGCCCAGTTCAAGGTCCTTGAAAGGGGACTCTCTTTTATCCCCACCAGGGGGAGCCAGAGCAACATCATTGAGCGAAGCTGATGGGATTTGCAGCAGTATCACAGGAGACTTAAACTCCAGGTCTTTTTCAAAGATAAAAAAGATGTTACCTTCACTCCTTTTACACACAAGTCAGAGTGGAGTCCACCCCTTGCTCAATTACCACCTGAAATCACTGACCTTATCCAGGCAGACATCAATTATTTCGATAACGACTTCCAGTCACTCAAAGTCAGGAACAATCTGAATCAGGGTTAGGGTTTGGGGGTTAGGGTTAGGAGAGGGTTAGGGTTAGGGTTAGGGTTAGGGTTAGGGTTAGGGTTAGGGGGGTTAGGGGGTTAGGGTTAGGGTTAGGGTTAGGATAGAACATTTAAGCAAGCTTGCTCCGGGGTGCATTGCATCGTATGTGCTGTTGTCACGAGCTTTTGCCGGATTCATCACATATGCTGCAGTGCGTCTCCATCACAGTAGGATAGAACATTTAAGCAAGCTTGCTCCGGGGTGCATTGCATCGTATGTGCTGTTGTCACGAGCTTTTGCCGGATTCATCACATATGCTGCAGTGCGCACCCGGGTGTGTGTGTGTGTGTGTGTGTGTGTGTGTGTGTGTGTGTATGTGTGTGTGTGTGTGTGTGTGTGTGTGTGTGTGTGTGTGTGTGTGTGTGTGTGTGTGTTTTCACAATGTATAATTGATTGAGAATGAATCAGGGCTGGACTGAGGTTAAGTTTAGGCATTCAGATCCATGTTGGGGTCAGAGAGCAAGGTCAGAGTGAGGATAAGACATGACATCATCCTGTATGTGTGCTGTTGTCCGTTGCAAGAGAGGTAGATGATCACCTGTGTGTCTGCAGCACATGTGGTGTTTTCTGCTGCCACTTTGCACAGCCAAATTCAAAGTGTGGCAGTTGCAGTGCAACTCCACGTCCACAAGGTGGTGTGAAAGCAGCACCGCCGTCATCATCATCATCACCACTTGTGTTGTTACGTGGTGTGGTGGTCCATAGCTCTGTCCAGGAAGGTGCTAGAGAGGTGAGTGGCGTCGGGTTTTGTTGGTCTCGACGAGACCTTTCCATAGAGCCCGGAAGCATCCGGATTGGACCAGGGGTTCCGGAGATATGAACTTGACAAGGTGCTGATTTCTGCTGACAAACGTCGTCTAATAACTTTTGATAGGAAGGTCGTAGGAAGATGGGAGTGGGTGCGTTGGATTCGGGGTGAAATTCTCTTGTGGATAGATGTGTCACTTGTTGAATTTGAAGGAGTCAAAATTTCAATGATTTTCTGAAATTTCACCAAGTGATTGAGAATGAATCAGGGCTGGACTGAGGTTAAGTTTAGGCATTCAGATCCATGTTGGGGTCAGAGAGCAAGGTCAGAGTGAGGATAGAACATTTAAGCAAGCTTGCTCCGGGGTGCATTGCATCGTATGTGCTGTTGTCACGAGCTTTTGCCGGATTCACCACATATGCTGCAGTGCGTCTCCATCACAGTAGGATAGAACATTTAAGCAAGCTTGCTCCGGGGTGCATTGCATCGTATGTGCTGTTGTCACGAGCTTTTGCCGGATTCATCACATATGCTGCAGTGCGCACCCGGGTGTTTGAGTGTGGTGTGTGTGTGTGTGTGTGTGTGTGTTGTGGTTTGTGTGTGGTGTGTGTGTGTGTGTGTGTGTGTGTGTGTGTGTGTGTGTGTGTGTGTGTTTTCACAATGTATAATTGATTGAGAATGAATCAGGGCTGGACTGAGTTTAAGTTTAGGCATTCAGATCCATGTTGGGGTCAGAGAGCAAGGTCAGAGTGAGGATAAGACATGACATCATCCTGTATGTGTGCTGTTGTCCGTTGCAAGAGAGGTAGATGATCACCTGTGTGTCTGCAGCACATGTGGTGTTTTCTGCTGCCACTTTGCACAGCCAAATTCAAAGTGTGGCAGTTGCAGTGCAACTCCACGTCCACAAGGTGGTGTGAAAGCAGCACCACCATCATCATTATCATCACCACTTGTGTTGTTACGTGGTGTGGTGGTCCATAGCTCTGTCCAGGAAGGTGCTACAGAGGTGAGTGGCATCGGGTTTTGTTGGTCTCGACGAGACCTTTCAATAGAGCCCAGAAGCATCCGGATTGGACCAGGGGTTCCGGAGATATGAACTTGACAAGGTGCTGATTTCTGCTGACAAACGTTGTCTAATAACTTTTGATAGGAAGGTCGTAGGAAGATGGGAGTAGGTGCGTTGGATTCAGCGTGAAATTCTCTTGTGGATAGATGTGTCACTTGTTGAATTTGAAGGAGTAAAAATTTCAATGATTTTCTGAAATTTCACCAAGTGTCAGATGGCAAATGGGACCTTCCAGGAACCATTTAGGAGCACGTTTTAGGCCATTCTGAGCCTATTTGACTATGGAAAAAAGTGCACTTTTTGTGACTTTTTCCAGAAATTTGCCAGTGTGTGAGACGGAAGGTTTTAAGCAAGCTTGCACCCGGATGTGTGTGTGTGTGTGTTTTCACGATGTATAATTGATTGAGAATGAATCAGGGCTGGACTGAGTTTAAGTTTAGGCATTCAGATCCATGTTGGGGTCAGAGAGCAAGGTCAGAGTGAGGATAAGACATGACATCATCCTGTATGTGTGCTGTTGTCCGTTGCAAGAGAGGTAGATGATCACCTGTGTGTCTGCAGCACTTGTGGTGTTTTCTGCTGCCACTTTGCACAGCCAAATTCAAAGTGTGGCAGTTGCAGTGCAATCGTATGTGCTGTTGTCACGAGCTTTTGCCGGATTCATCACATATGCTGCAGTGCGTCTCCATCACAGTAGGATAGAACATTTAAGCAAGCTTGCTCCGGGGTGCATTGCATCGTATGTGCTGTTGTCACGAGCTTTTGCCGGATTCATCACATATGCTGCAGTGCGTCTCCATCACAGTAGGATAGAACATTTAAGCAAGCTTGCTCCGGGGTGCATTGCATCGTATGTGCTGTTGTCACGAGCTTTTGCCGGATTCATCACATATGCTGCAGTGCGCACCCGGGTGTGTGTGTGTGTGTGTGTGTGTGTGTGTGTGTGTGTGTGTGTGTGTGTGTGTGTTTTCACAATGTATAATTGATTGAGAATGAATCAGGGCTGGACTGAGTTTAAGTTTAGGCATTCAGATCCATGTTGGGGTCAGAGAGCAAGGTCAGAGTGAGGATAAGACATGACATCATCCTGTATGTGTGCTGTTGTCCGTTGCAAGAGAGGTAGATGATCACCTGTGTGTCTGCAGCACTTGTGGTGTTTTCTGCTGCCACTTTGCACAGCCAAATTCAAAGTGTGGCAGTTGCAGTGCAATCGTATGTGCTGTTGTCACGAGCTTTTGCCGGATTCATCACATATGCTGCAGTGCGTCTCCATCACAGTAGGATAGAACATTTAAGCAAGCTTGCTCCGGGGTGCATTGCATCGTATGTGCTGTTGTCACGAGCTTTTGCCGGATTCATCACATATGCTGCAGTGCGTCTCCATCACAGTAGGATAGAACATTTAAGCAAGCTTGCTCCGGGGTGCATTGCATCGTATGTGCTGTTGTCACGAGCTTTTGCCGGATTCATCACATATGCTGCAGTGCGTCTCCATCACAGTAGGATAGAACATTTAAGCAAGCTTGCTCCGGGGTGCATTGCATCGTATGTGCTGTTGTCACGAGCTTTTGCCGGATTCATCACATATGCTGCAGTGCGTCTCCATCACAGTAGGATAGAACATTTAAGCAAGCTTGCTCCGGGGTGCATTGCATCGTATGTGCTGTTGTCACGAGCTTTTGCCGGATTCATCACATATGCTGCAGTGCGCACCCGGGTGTGTGTGTGTGTGTGTGTGTGTGTGTGTGTGTGTGTGTGTGTGTGTGTGTGTTTTCACAATGTATAATTGATTGAGAATGAATCAGGGCTGGACTGAGTTTAAGTTTAGGCATTCAGATCCATGTTGGGGTCAGAGAGCAAGGTCAGAGTGAGGATAAGACATGACATCATCCTGTATGTGTGCTGTTGTCCGTTGCAAGAGAGGTAGATGATCACCTGTGTGTCTGCAGCACATGTGGTGTTTTCTGCTGCCACTTTGCACAGCCAAATTCAAAGTGTGGCAGTTGCAGTGCAATCGTATGTGCTGTTGTCACGAGCTTTTGCCGGATTCATCACATATGCTGCAGTGCGTCTCCATCACAGTAGGATAGAACATTTAAGCAAGCTTGCTCCGGGGTGCATTGCATCGTATGTGCTGTTGTCACGAGCTTTTGCCGGATTCATCACATATGCTGCAGTGCGTCTCCATCACAGTAGGATAGAAC
>CAVMBS020000010.1:0-43331 GCA_963678695.2 Diplodus puntazzo
TTTCCCTGCTCGGGCCCTAATAATAATCATTGCGATTACAATAGGGTCCTTGCAGGTTCCCTGCTCGGGCCCTAATAATAATCATTGCGATTACAATAGGGTCCTTGCAGGTTCCCTGCTCGGGCCCTAATTAAAGCTGCAAGCAGCGTTGAACGGGCCCTCGCAGTCCACGCGCGTCGGGGAATGCTGCCGTCGGGGCTTGTTCACGCAACACATTCTGCTGAGGAAGTCATTCCTTTACAATTCGGTGGCCTGCTACTGCCGGTATTAAATACTGTACGCTGAAGTCAGAAAAACTGTGTGAACTGCTGCATTATTCCCCGGACAAAGACTGAGACGATGGTCAGCTTCTGGAGCTGGATGAAGAAAATGTCCACACGAGGCATAATGCAATTAAATAGTTTGAAGTGAAAGCTGAAAGTATCATCGTCCAGTAGTCTCACAAACCCTCCAGCTTCCAGCACAGTGGTAGGCTCAAACTCCCCTGATGGTTTCAAAACACTGGACGACGTCACCTGTGTGCTCAAACACAGAGTGTACAGCATGGATATGGAAGTTCCATCTTACTGTGTTTGCTCTTGAGAGTCTGTATGCCACCACTCTTATCAAGCACACTGGTTCTTTTGAGAGATCTTGAAAAGAAAAAAAAAGCAGAGAATCCAGCCAGGTCAGAGAAGAACCGATTAACTAATGGGATGTTACCAGGGCCGGTTCTAGGCAGGCATATATGAGGGGGCAGACAAAAATGTGAAGGGGGCATCATGTATACACATCATGCTCCAGCACTTTTTTTTTCTGTGCTTATAGTAACAGTGTTTCTTCATTGAACTGGGTTGTTAGCTATGTGTCCAACCCAACCTGGAGAAGTGGATTGCACTTTGCCAGGCCTCTACCATCAGACCTGTCCAACTTTCTCTTTGTGAGCTGCTGGAAGCTGGAGCAAAAAATAAGTGAGCTGGCTTTGTTAAAAAAAAAAAAATGCCGTGATTATATGAAACAAAACAGTGCAGAACTACAGCGGGACTTTACGTAGGGATCTGTCACACACTGGCAGAGGCGGGCTGGGGTTGAAATTCAGCCCTCAAGCTTGGTTTGGAGAGACCTTTTATCTGATTGCATGACGGATGCAAGTGGAACCGTAGTTTTAAGATGAATACTTTATTTGCATCTAATGTACTGCTATATCTGGATGAAAAGAACATCAGTAATAACGAATATTAGCCATAACTCATTAACTTTGGAAAGAAAACAGATGTCTAGTTCAGAAAGCCACTGACATAACTGCAGGAGAGGATGGGCTTATTGTTTCTGTGTGACTGGAACTGAAACATCAACATGTGACTTAATATAATGCTATGCAAAGACTTATTGCCAACCCAGTCCTGCACACTGCACCTGTCCCTGGCACTGTTTTGTTTTTTTGGTGGTTCCTGCTCCAATTTCCTCTTCCTCCTCTTTCTCCTCCTCCTCTTCCTCCTTCTCCTCCTCCTTTTCCATCTCCCCCTGCTCCTGTCCCTCCTCATCTGTCTCTTCCTCCTCCTCACTCCTATAACTGGCATTATCCTGTCCCTCTGCATCAACTCCGCGACTGACACTGGCCTTGTCAGCTAATATTCACAATAACAGCAACAATGATAAATGAGTTAGGATGTAAAAGACAGGATGTATAGCCTATATATTCAAATAATATTTTTTAAACTTTGAACACAGACTCTCCTGAAATATGTTTGCTTTTGCAATAAGGAAATGTGACCCTGCTGGGTCCGTGTCGTCACTGTCCTGGCTGACTGTAGCCGCGCTGACCTTCGCTCCTCCACCACTAAAAGCTCTGTTTATTTGGCGCATTTGACTGCATCCTCTATTAACCGTTTTTTTCTTTTTTGCCCTTAATGTTTCTGCTCCATCCATCTCTTTCTCCGGCTTCTTTCTTTTTAGCATGTTTGCTCATTTGAACTTATCCCGCTCCCCTTTCTTTCTTTAAACAGGAAAATAATGGTTTAATGACTGACTGAGCTGCTGAGCCAATCATATTTTAAAAGAAACTGCTGCTGCTACTTCAAAGTCTTCCCGCCGTGGTGAAACCTGACACCATATTGTCATGCTACGTCTTGGCTCATTTGCATACTGCAACAGTGATTGGATATTTACTAAGAGTTTAGGGAGGGGTGTGTGTGTGTGTGTGTGTGTGTGTGTGTGTGTGTGTGTGTGTGCGTGCTGCGCAGCCTGTGAATGCACGCACAGCGGAGCGGAGGGACAGAGAGATGAGTTGAGGGGGCAAGACATTTATTTGTGGGGGGGCTGCCCCCTCTTGCCCCTGCGTAGAGCCGGCCCCTCACATGAATACAGGACTAATATTTCAAGGTCTCGAGACTCTTTTCTGAAGTTGAAATGGAGTCTGTAGCTCAAAGTATGAAGGACAAGGAGAGGTTGAAAGTGGATGAGTTTTGAAGAGGATTTAAAGATTTTCCCATTTAATTCCATGCAAACTAATTAGACTGCCACCAGATCGCCACCTATTGGCCGATTTGCTCCAAATTTTACACAGACCCTCATCAGGCCATGGAACACAATTAGCAAAAGTGTTGTGGTAATGGGAATGTATTTGGGGAAGATATGGAACAATATCTGTTTTGAATGCAATGTGCAGGAATTTTTTGTTTTATGTTTTGGGCGTTTTTTGGGCTATCAAAATTCTTTTGATAACTTTTTGTCAGGAGGGTCCACAGATGCTTCATGCAAAGTTTGGTGCAAATCGGTCAAATCGTCTAGGAGGAGTTCGAAAAAGTAGGTTTTTCATTTGGTGCGATTTTGCGAATGGAAAGTTGCTGTCAAAGTGGGCGGGGCCTACACCACACAATTCAGCTGAATTCAGGGAACATGTAAATATAAGGTTTAACAATGTGCAACTTATTATGCGGGATTTATGGGCCAAAAACATTTTTTTTTCAAAATAGCGCCCCCTGCTGGTCATATTTGGTGTGTGGGTTACAGGGGCCATTCTATAGCACCCCTATGAGTTTCATTTCCATAAGTGTTATGGTGTGGGCACAGTGCCAAATCTTTAATTATACGGCCACCAGAGCGCCACCTAGTGGCTGATCGGTATACCCTTTGTCAGCTGTCCTCAGGAAGGCACTGACAATAATTGTTCAAAGTTTCGTGTTAATCCGATGAACCGATGTGGAGATATAAAATACTTCAATTTAAAGAGCGCCACCTTATGGTCATCGCCTCAAATTTTGCACAGGGACTCAGGGGCTCATGGGGGACTAGTATTCTGAGTTTCATGTCATTCAGACACACCAATGTGAAGATATGCATCACTTCCTCTTTGTAATGAAATCTGCAGGAAGTTGTTAATTAATAACGTGAGTATCGTTTGATCTATCAAAATTCTTTTGATAACTTTTTGTCAGCAGGGTCCACAGATGCTGTGTGCCAAGTTTCGTGCAAATCGGTGAAATCGCCTGGGAGGAGTTCGAAAAAGTAGGTTTTCGACATTTTGCGACGTAGCGAAAAAAAACGGTAGGCGGAAATGGGCGTGGCCTATACCACAAGATTCAGCACAATTCACTGAACGCGTGGATATAAGGTTTTTGAATGTGCAACAAAGTATATGGGAGTTATTAGCCAAAACGCGCTTTCCTTAATGACAGCGCCACCTAGTGGTGGAAATTCAGGACGACAATAGATTATAAAATTTGGCGACAGGTGTGACTTATATTCCAAGTTTGGTGAGTTTTGGGGTATGTTCAGGCAGTGAAATATGCGATCATTTTTGAGGATAAAAATAATAATAATAATAATTAAAGCTGCAAGCAGCGTTGAACGGGCCCTCGCAGTCCACGCGCGTCGGGGAATGCTGCCGTCGGGGCTTGTTCACGCAACACATTCTGCTGAGGAAGTCATTCCTTTACAATTCGGTGGCCTGCTACTGCCGGTATTAAATACTGTACGCTGAAGTCAGAAAAACTGTGTGAACTGCTGCATTATTCCCCGGACAAAGACTGAGACGATGGTCAGCTTCTGGAGCTGGATGAAGAAAATGTCCACACGAGGCATAATGCAATTAAATAGTTTGAAGTGAAAGCTGAAAGTATCATCGTCCAGTAGTCTCACAAACCCTCCAGCTTCCAGCACAGTGGTAGGCTCAAACTCCCCTGATGGTTTCAAAACACTGGACGACGTCACCTGTGTGCTCAAACACAGAGTGTACAGCATGGATATGGAAGTTCCATCTTACTGTGTTTGCTCTTGAGAGTCTGTATGCCACCACTCTTATCAAGCACACTGGTTCTTTTGAGAGATCTTGAAAAGAAAAAAAAAGCAGAGAATCCAGCCAGGTCAGAGAAGAACCGATTAACTAATGGGATGTTACCAGGGCCGGTTCTAGGCAGGCATATATGAGGGGGCAGACAAAAATGTGAAGGGGGCATCATGTATACACATCATGCTCCAGCACTTTTTTTTTCTGTGCTTATAGTAACAGTGTTTCTTCATTGAACTGGGTTGTTAGCTATGTGTCCAACCCAACCTGGAGAAGTGGATTGCACTTTGCCAGGCCTCTACCATCAGACCTGTCCAACTTTCTCTTTGTGAGCTGCTGGAAGCTGGAGCAAAAAATAAGTGAGCTGGCTTTGTTAAAAAAAAAAAAATGCCGTGATTATATGAAACAAAACAGTGCAGAACTACAGCGGGACTTTACGTAGGGATCTGTCACACACTGGCAGAGGCGGGCTGGGGTTGAAATTCAGCCCTCAAGCTTGGTTTGGAGAGACCTTTTATCTGATTGCATGACGGATGCAAGTGGAACCGTAGTTTTAAGATGAATACTTTATTTGCATCTAATGTACTGCTATATCTGGATGAAAAGAACATCAGTAATAACGAATATTAGCCATAACTCATTAACTTTGGAAAGAAAACAGATGTCTAGTTCAGAAAGCCACTGACATAACTGCAGGAGAGGATGGGCTTATTGTTTCTGTGTGACTGGAACTGAAACATCAACATGTGACTTAATATAATGCTATGCAAAGACTTATTGCCAACCCAGTCCTGCACACTGCACCTGTCCCTGGCACTGTTTTGTTTTTTTGGTGGTTCCTGCTCCAATTTCCTCTTCCTCCTCTTTCTCCTCCTCCTCTTCCTCCTTCTCCTCCTCCTTTTCCATCTCCCCCTGCTCCTGTCCCTCCTCATCTGTCTCTTCCTCCTCCTCACTCCTATAACTGGCATTATCCTGTCCCTCTGCATCAACTCCGCGACTGACACTGGCCTTGTCAGCTAATATTCACAATAACAGCAACAATGATAAATGAGTTAGGATGTAAAAGACAGGATGTATAGCCTATATATTCAAATAATATTTTTTAAACTTTGAACACAGACTCTCCTGAAATATGTTTGCTTTTGCAATAAGGAAATGTGACCCTGCTGGGTCCGTGTCGTCACTGTCCTGGCTGACTGTAGCCGCGCTGACCTTCGCTCCTCCACCACTAAAAGCTCTGTTTATTTGGCGCATTTGACTGCATCCTCTATTAACCGTTTTTTTTCTTTTTTGCCCTTAATGTTTCTGCTCCATCCATCTCTTTCTCCGGCTTCTTTCTTTTTAGCATGTTTGCTCATTTGAACTTATCCCGCTCCCCTTTCTTTCTTTAAACAGGAAAATAATGGTTTAATGACTGACTGAGCTGCTGAGCCAATCATATTTTAAAAGAAACTGCTGCTGCTACTTCAAAGTCTTCCCGCCGTGGTGAAACCTGACACCATATTGTCATGCTACGTCTTGGCTCATTTGCATACTGCAACAGTGATTGGATATTTACTAAGAGTTTAGGGAGGGGTGTGTGTGTGTGTGTGTGTGTGTGTGTGTGTGTGTGTGTGCGTGCTGCGCAGCCTGTGAATGCACGCACAGCGGAGCGGAGGGACAGAGAGATGAGTTGAGGGGGCAAGACATTTATTTGTGGGGGGGCTGCCCCCTCTTGCCCCTGCGTAGAGCCGGCCCCTCACATGAATACAGGACTAATATTTCAAGGTCTCGAGACTCTTTTCTGAAGTTGAAATGGAGTCTGTAGCTCAAAGTATGAAGGACAAGGAGAGGTTGAAAGTGGATGAGTTTTGAAGAGGATTTAAAGATTTTCCCATTTAATTCCATGCAAACTAATTAGACTGCCACCAGATCGCCACCTATTGGCCGATTTGCTCCAAATTTTACACAGACCCTCATCAGGCCATGGAACACAATTAGCAAAAGTGTTGTGGTAATGGGAATGTATTTGGGGAAGATATGGAACAATATCTGTTTTGAATGCAATGTGCAGGAATTTTTTGTTTTATGTTTTGGGCGTTTTTAGGGCTATCAAAATTCTTTTAATAACTTTTTGTCAGGAGGGTCCACAGATGCTTCATGCAAAGTTTGGTGCAAATCGGTCAAATCGTCTAGGAGGAGTTCGAAAAAGTAGGTTTTTCATTTGGTGCGATTTTGCGAATGGAAAGTTGCTGTCAAAGTGGGCGGGGCCTACACCACACAATTCAGCTGAATTCAGGGAACATGTAAATATAAGGTTTAACAATGTGCAACTTATTATGCAGGATTTATGGGCCAAAAACTGTTTTTTTTTTAAATTGCGCCCCCTGCTGGTCATTTTTGGTGTGTGAGTTACAGGGGCCATTCTATAGCACCCCTATGAGTTTCATTTCCATAAGTGTTATGGTGTGGACACAGTGCCAAATATTAAATCATACGGCCACCAGAGCGCCACCTAGTGGCTGATCGATAAACCCTTTGTCAGGTATCCTCAGGAAGGTACTGACAATAATTGTTCAGACTTTCGTGTTAATCCGATGAACCGTTGTGGAGATATAAATTACTTCAATTTAAAGAGCGCCACCTTATGGTCATCGTCTAAAATTTTGCACAGGTCCTCAGGGGCCTATGGGTAAGTAGTATTCTGAGTTTCATGTCATTAGGACATACCAATGTGAAGATATGCATCACTTCCTGTTTGTAACGAAATCTGCAGGAAGTTGTTAATTAATAACGTGAGTATCGTTTGATCTATCAAAATTCTTTTGATAACTTTTTGTCAGCAGGGTCCACAGATGCTGTGTGCCAAGTTTCGTGCAAATCGGTGAAATCGCCTGGGAGGAGTTCGAAAAAGTAGGTTTTCGACATTTTGCGACGTAGCGAAAAAAAACGGTAGGCGGAAATGGGCGTGGCCTATACCACAAGATTCAGCACAATTCACTGAACGCGTGGATATAAGGTTTTTGAATGTGCAACAAAGTATATGGGAGTTATTAGCCAAAACGCGCTTTCCTTAATGACAGCGCCACCTAGTGGTGGAAATTCAGGACGACAATAGATTATAAAATTTGGCGACAGGTGTGACTTATATTCCAAGTTTGGTGAGTTTTGGGGTATGTTCAGGCAGTGAAATATGCGATCATTTTTGAGGATAAAAATAATAATAATAATAATAATAATAATAATAATCATTGCGATTACAATAGGGTCCTTGCAGGTTCCCTGCTCGGGCCCTAATTAAAGCTGCAAGCAGCGTTGAACGGGCCCTCGCAGTCCACGCGCGTCGGGGAATGCTGCCGTCGGGGCTTGTTCACGCAACACATTCTGCTGAGGAAGTCATTCCTTTACAATTCGGTGGCCTGCTACTGCCGGTATTAAATACTGTACGCTGAAGTCAGAAAAACTGTGTGAACTGCTGCATTATTCCCCGGACAAAGACTGAGACGATGGTCAGCTTCTGGAGCTGGATGAAGAAAATGTCCACACGAGGCATAATGCAATTAAATAGTTTGAAGTGAAAGCTGAAAGTATCATCGTCCAGTAGTCTCACAAACCCTCCAGCTTCCAGCACAGTGGTAGGCTCAAACTCCCCTGATGGTTTCAAAACACTGGACGACGTCACCTGTGTGCTCAAACACAGAGTGTACAGCATGGATATGGAAGTTCCATCTTACTGTGTTTGCTCTTGAGAGTCTGTATGCCACCACTCTTATCAAGCACACTGGTTCTTTTGAGAGATCTTGAAAAGAAAAAAAAAGCAGAGAATCCAGCCAGGTCAGAGAAGAACCGATTAACTAATGGGATGTTACCAGGGCCGGTTCTAGGCAGGCATATATGAGGGGGCAGACAAAAATGTGAAGGGGGCATCATGTATACACATCATGCTCCAGCACTTTTTTTTTCTGTGCTTATAGTAACAGTGTTTCTTCATTGAACTGGGTTGTTAGCTATGTGTCCAACCCAACCTGGAGAAGTGGATTGCACTTTGCCAGGCCTCTACCATCAGACCTGTCCAACTTTCTCTTTGTGAGCTGCTGGAAGCTGGAGCAAAAAATAAGTGAGCTGGCTTTGTTAAAAAAAAAAAAATGCCGTGATTATATGAAACAAAACAGTGCAGAACTACAGCGGGACTTTACGTAGGGATCTGTCACACACTGGCAGAGGCGGGCTGGGGTTGAAATTCAGCCCTCAAGCTTGGTTTGGAGAGACCTTTTATCTGATTGCATGACGGATGCAAGTGGAACCGTAGTTTTAAGATGAATACTTTATTTGCATCTAATGTACTGCTATATCTGGATGAAAAGAACATCAGTAATAACGAATATTAGCCATAACTCATTAACTTTGGAAAGAAAACAGATGTCTAGTTCAGAAAGCCACTGACATAACTGCAGGAGAGGATGGGCTTATTGTTTCTGTGTGACTGGAACTGAAACATCAACATGTGACTTAATATAATGCTATGCAAAGACTTATTGCCAACCCAGTCCTGCACACTGCACCTGTCCCTGGCACTGTTTTGTTTTTTTGGTGGTTCCTGCTCCAATTTCCTCTTCCTCCTCTTTCTCCTCCTCCTCTTCCTCCTTCTCCTCCTCCTTTTCCATCTCCCCCTGCTCCTGTCCCTCCTCATCTGTCTCTTCCTCCTCCTCACTCCTATAACTGGCATTATCCTGTCCCTCTGCATCAACTCCGCGACTGACACTGGCCTTGTCAGCTAATATTCACAATAACAGCAACAATGATAAATGAGTTAGGATGTAAAAGACAGGATGTATAGCCTATATATTCAAATAATATTTTTTAAACTTTGAACACAGACTCTCCTGAAATATGTTTGCTTTTGCAATAAGGAAATGTGACCCTGCTGGGTCCGTGTCGTCACTGTCCTGGCTGACTGTAGCCGCGCTGACCTTCGCTCCTCCACCACTAAAAGCTCTGTTTATTTGGCGCATTTGACTGCATCCTCTATTAACCGTTTTTTTTCTTTTTTGCCCTTAATGTTTCTGCTCCATCCATCTCTTTCTCCGGCTTCTTTCTTTTTAGCATGTTTGCTCATTTGAACTTATCCCGCTCCCCTTTCTTTCTTTAAACAGGAAAATAATGGTTTAATGACTGACTGAGCTGCTGAGCCAATCATATTTTAAAAGAAACTGCTGCTGCTACTTCAAAGTCTTCCCGCCGTGGTGAAACCTGACACCATATTGTCATGCTACGTCTTGGCTCATTTGCATACTGCAACAGTGATTGGATATTTACTAAGAGTTTAGGGAGGGGTGTGTGTGTGTGTGTGTGTGTGTGTGTGTGTGTGTGTGTGCGTGCTGCGCAGCCTGTGAATGCACGCACAGCGGAGCGGAGGGACAGAGAGATGAGTTGAGGGGGCAAGACATTTATTTGTGGGGGGGCTGCCCCCTCTTGCCCCTGCGTAGAGCCGGCCCCTCACATGAATACAGGACTAATATTTCAAGGTCTCGAGACTCTTTTCTGAAGTTGAAATGGAGTCTGTAGCTCAAAGTATGAAGGACAAGGAGAGGTTGAAAGTGGATGAGTTTTGAAGAGGATTTAAAGATTTTCCCATTTAATTCCATGCAAACTAATTAGACTGCCACCAGATCGCCACCTATTGGCCGATTTGCTCCAAATTTTACACAGACCCTCATCAGGCCATGGAACACAATTAGCAAAAGTGTTGTGGTAATGGGAATGTATTTGGGGAAGATATGGAACAATATCTGTTTTGAATGCAATGTGCAGGAATTTTTTGTTTTATGTTTTGGGCGTTTTTTGGGCTATCAAAATTCTTTTGATAACTTTTTGTCAGGAGGGTCCACAGATGCTTCATGCAAAGTTTGGTGCAAATCGGTCAAATCGTCTAGGAGGAGTTCGAAAAAGTAGGTTTTTCATTTGGTGCGATTTTGCGAATGGAAAGTTGCTGTCAAAGTGGGCGGGGCCTACACCACACAATTCAGCTGAATTCAGGGAACATGTAAATATAAGGTTTAACAATGTGCAACTTATTATGCGGGATTTATGGGCCAAAAACATTTTTTTTTTCAAAATAGCGCCCCCTGCTGGTCATATTTGGTGTGTGGGTTACAGGGGCCATTCTATAGCACCCCTATGAGTTTCATTTCCATAAGTGTTATGGTGTGGGCACAGTGCCAAATCTTTAATTATACGGCCACCAGAGCGCCACCTAGTGGCTGATCGGTATAACCCTTTGTCAGCTGTCCTCAGGAAGGCACTGACAATAATTGTTCAAAGTTTCGTGTTAATCCGATGAACCGATGTGGAGATATAAAATACTTCAATTTAAAGAGCGCCACCTTATGGTCATCGCCTCAAATTTTGCACAGGGACTCAGGGGCTCATGGGGACTAGTATTCTGAGTTTCATGTCATTCAGACACACCAATGTGAAGATATGCATCACTTCCTCTTTGTAATGAAATCTGCAGGAAGTTGTTAATTAATAACGTGAGTATCGTTTGATCTATCAAAATTCTTTTGATAACTTTTTGTCAGCAGGGTCCACAGATGCTGTGTGCCAAGTTTCGTGCAAATCGGTGAAATCGCCTGGGAGGAGTTCGAAAAAGTAGGTTTTCGACATTTTGCGACGTAGCGAAAAAAAACGGTAGGCGGAAATGGGCGTGGCCTATACCACAAGATTCAGCACAATTCACTGAACGCGTGGATATAAGGTTTTTGAATGTGCAACAAAGTATATGGGAGTTATTAGCCAAAACGCGCTTTCCTTAATGACAGCGCCACCTAGTGGTGGAAATTCAGGACGACAATAGATTATAAAATTTGGCGACAGGTGTGACTTATATTCCAAGTTTGGTGAGTTTTGGGGTATGTTCAGGCAGTGAAATATGCGATCATTTTTGAGGATAAAAATAATAATAATAATTAAAGCTGCAAGCAGCGTTGAACGGGCCCTCGCAGTCCACGCGCGTCGGGATGCGCCTCGGGAATGCTGCCGTCGGGGCTTGTTCACGCAACACATTCTGCTGAGGAAGTCATTCCTTTACAATTCGGTGGCCTGCTACTGCCGGTATTAAATACTGTACGCTGAAGTCAGAAAAACTGTGTGAACTGCTGCATGATTCCCGGACAAAGACTGAGACGATGGTCAGCCTCTGGAGCTGGATGAAGAAAATGTCCACACGAGGCATAATGCAATGAAATAGTTTGAGGAGAAAGCTGAAAGTATCATCGTCCAGTAGTCTCACAAACCCTCCAGCTTCCAGCACAGTGGTAGGCTCAAACTCCCCTGATGGTTTCAAAACACTGGACGACGTCACCTTTGTGCTCAAACACAGAGTGTACAGCACGGATATGGAAGTTCCATCTTACTGTGTTTGCTCTTGGGAGTCTGTATGCCACCACTCTTATCAAGCACACTGGTTCTTTTGAGAGATCTTGAAAAGAAAAAAAAAAGCAGAGAATCCAGCCAGGTCAGAGAAGAACCGATTAACTAATGGGATGTTACCAGGGCCGGTTCTAGGCAGGCATATATGAGGGGGCAGACAAAAATGTGAAGGGGGCATCATGTATACACATCATGCTCCAGCACTTTTTTTTTCTGTGCTTATAGTAACAGTGTTTCTTCATTGAACTGGGTTGTTAGCTATGTGTCCAACCCAACCTGGAGAAGTGGATTGCACTTTGCCAGGCCTCTACCATCAGACCTGTCCAACTTTCTCTTTGTGAGCTGCTGGAAGCTGGAGCAAAAAATAAGTGAGCTGGCTTTGTTAAAAAAAAAAAATGCCGTGATTATATGAAACAAAACAGTGCAGAACTACAGCGGGACTTTACGTAGGGGTCTGTCACACACTGGCAGAGGCGGGCTGGGGTTGAAATTCAGCCCTCAAGCTTGGTTTGGAGAGACCTTTTATCTGATTGCATGACGGATGCAAGTGGAACCGTAGTTTTAAGATGAATACTTTATTTGCATCTAATGTACTGCTATATCTGGATGAAAAGAACATCAGTAATAACGAATATTAGCCATAACTCATTAACTTTGGAAAGAAAACAGATGTCTAGTTCAGAAAGCCACTGACATAACTGCAGGAGAGGATGGGCTTATTGTTTCTGTGTGACTGGAACTGAAACATCAACATGTGACTTAATATAATGCTATGCAAAGACTTATTGCCAACCCAGTCCTGCACACTGCACCTGTCCCTGGCACTGTTTTTTTTTTTTGGTGGTTCCTGCTCCAATTTCCTCTTCCTCCTCTTTCTCCTCCTCCTCTTCCTCCTTCTCCTCCTCCTCTTCCATCTCCTCCTGCTCCTGTCCCTCCTCATCTGTCTCTTCCTCCTCCTCACTCCTATGACTGGCATTATCCTGTCCCTCTGCATCAACTCCGCGACTGACACTGGCCTTGTCAGCTAATATTCACAATAACAGCAACAATGATAAATGAGTTAGGATGTAAAAGACAGGATGTATAGCCTATATATTCAAATAATATTTTTTTAACTTTGAACACAGACTCTCCTGAAATATGTTTGCTTTTGCAATAAGGAAATGTGACCCTGCTGGGTCCGTGTCGTCACTGTCCTGGCTGACTGTAGCCGCGCTGACCTTCGCTCCTCCACCACTAAAAGCTCTGTTTATTTGGCGCATTTGACTGCATCCTCTATTAACCGTTTTTTTCTTTTTTGCCCTTAATGTTTCTGCTCCATCCATCTCTTTCTCCGGCTTCTTTCTTTTTAGCATGTTTGCTCATTTGAACTTATCCCGCTCCCCTTTCTTTCTTTAAACAGGAAAATAATGGTTTAATGACTGACTGAGCTGCTGAGCCAATCATATTTTAATAGAAACTGCTGCTGCTTCTTCAAAGTCTTCCCGCCGTGGTGAAACCTGACACCATACTGTCATGCTACGTCTTGGCTCATTTGCATACTGCAACAGTGATTGGATATTTACTAAGAGTTTAGGGAGGGGTGTGTGTGTGTGTGTGTGTGTGTGTGTGTGTGTGTGTGTGTGTGTGTGTGTGTGTGTGTGTGCGTGCGTGCTGCGCAGCCTGTGAATACACGCACAGCGGAGCGGAGGGACAGAGAGATGAGTTGAGGGGGCAAGACATTTATTTGGGGGGGCGCTGCCCCCTCTTGCCCCTGCGTAGAGCCGGCCCCGGATGTTACATTTGATGATGATTTGATGATGAAAGCTGAAGAGGGAGAAAGATTTAAAAAGCTCAAAAGGCAGAAAAGCTGAAAAGTAAGAGCGCTGAAATAACTTAAAAAGGTGAACAGTTTCTCTGGCTGAACACATGCTGCAGCAATAGCACAGCCAAAGTTGTGCCCATAAAAATTGCATGGGAAAAGGCCTCCCAAACTCCTGCCATTTTTGGAAGAAATGTATTGGTTATCTGCAAAACATTTATAGACTGAGTCACAGGAGACATTGCTGAACTCTGTGATGTTTTTTTTATTTCCGTAGAGTAAAAAATGAGGACTTCAGAGTGAGAGACCAAACAGGCTCTGTCTGCTCTCCTCCTCAATGTAGACTCAAAATTAACATTGCGGCTTATGGGGGACTTGTTGGAGTGCTTGTCGCTCTGGGGCTTCCACATCCAAAACTGTAAGTCCTACATCTTCAATAAGACCATCAGCTGAGCCAAGCCAACAAGATTTCCTACATTTCTATGCATATATTGTCAATGTGAGGTAAAAGATGTGGAATCCAAATCAAGCTGAACAGACTTGTCTCTCCAGTTCCTCCAGCTGCTCTTCACTCGAGCGATGATGTCATGCATTCTAGCTCAGACAATACACACCCATTATAAAATGACAAAGACAAGCAAATAATCCTTAAAACTAAAACTGTGATGATTTCAAAACCATACAAGATTTTAAAAAGCTGAATACAGGACTGGAATGGAGTCTGTAGCTCAAAGTATGAAGGACAAGGAGAGGTTGAAAGTGGATGAGTTTTGAAGAGGATTTGAAGATTTTCCCATTTAATTCCATGCAAACTAATTAGACTGCCACCAGATCGCCACCTATTGGCCGATTTGCACCAAATTTTTCACAGACCCTCATCAGGCCATGGAACACAATTAGCAAAAATGTTGTGGTAATGGGAATGTATTTGGGGAAGATATGGAACAATATTTGTTTTGAATGCAATGTGCAGGAATTTTTTGTTTTATGTTTTGGGCGTTTTTTGGGCTATCAAAATTCTTTTAATAACTTTTTGTCAGGAGGGTCCACAGATGCTTCATGCAAAGTTTGGTGCAAATCGGTCAAATCGTCTAGGAGGAGTTCGAAAAAGTAGGTTTTTCATTTGGCTCGATTTTGCGAATGGAAAGTTACTGCCAAAGTGGGCGTGGCCTACACCACACAATTCAGCTGAATTCAGGGAACATGTAGATATAAGCCTTAACAATGTGCAACATACTATGCAAGATTTATGGGCCAAAAACGTTTTTTTTTTCAAAATGGCGCCCCCTGCTGGTCATTTTTGGTGTGTGAGTTACAGGGGCCATTCTATAGCACCCCTATGAGTTTCATTTCCATAAGTGTTATGGTGTGGGTACAGTGCCAAATATTAAATTACACGGCCACCAGAGCGCCACCTAGTGGCGGATTGGTAAACCCTTTATCAGCTGTCCTCGGGAGGGCACTGAGAATAAATATACAAAGTTTCGCATTAATCCGATGAACCGTTGTGGAGATATAAAATACTTCAATTTAAAGAGCGCCACCTTGTGGTCATCGCCTAAAATTTTGCAAAGGTCCTCAGGGGCCTATGGGGAAGTAGTATTCTGAGTTTCATGTCATTCGGACACACCAATGTGAAGATATGCATCACTTCCTGTCTGTAACGAAATCTGCAGGAAGTTGTTAATTAATAACTTGAGTATCGTTTGATCTATCAAAATTCTTTTGATAACTTTTTGTCAGGAGGGTCCATAGATGTTTCATGCAAAGTTTGGTGCAAATCGGTCAAATCCTGTAGGAGGAGTTCGAAAAAGTAGGTTTTTCATTTGGTGCGATTTTGCGAATGGAAAATTGCAGCCAAAGTGGGCATGGCGTACACCACACAATTCAGCTGTATTCAGGGAACATGTAAATATAAGGTTTAACAATGTGCAACTTATTATGCGGGATTTATGGGCCAAAAACATTTTTTTTTCAAAATAGCGCCCCCTGCTGGTCATATTTGGTGTGTGGGTTACAGGGGCCATTCTATAGCACCCCTATGAGTTTCATTTCCATAAGTGTTATGGTGTGGGCACAGTGCCAAATTTTTAATTATACGGCCACCAGAGCGCCACCTAGTGGCTGATCGGTATACCCTTTGTCAGCTGTCCTCAGGAAGGCACTGACAATAATTGTTCAAAGTTTCGTGTTAATCCGATGAACCGATGTGGAGATATAAAATACTTCAATTTAAAGAGCGCCACCTTATGGTCATCGCCTCAAGTTTTGCACAGGGACTCAGGGGCTCATGGGGGACTAGTATTCTGAGTTTCATGTCATTCAGACACACCAATGTGAAGATATGCATCACTTCCTCTTTGTAATGAAATCTGCAGGAAGTTGTTAATTAATAACGTGAGTATCGTTTGATCTATCAAAATTCTTTTGATAACTTTTTGTCAGGAGGGTCCACAGATGCGGTGTGCCAAGTTTCGTGCAAATCGGTGAAATTGCCTGGGAGGAGTTCGAAAAAGTAGGTTTTTGACATTTTGCGACGTAGCGAAAAAAAACGCTAGGCGCAAATGGGCGTGGCCTATACCATGAGATTCATCACAATTCACTGAACGCGTGGATATAAGGTTTTTGAATGTGCGACAAAGTATATGGGAGTTATTAGCCAAAACGCGCTTTCCCATATAACAGCGCCACCTAGAGGTGGAAATTCAGGACGACAATAGATTATAAAATTTGGCGACAGGTGTGACTTATATTCCAAGTTTGGTGAGTTTTGGGGTATGTTCAGGCAGTGAAATATGCGATCATTTTTGAGGGGAAAAATAATAATAATAATAATTAAAGCTGCAAGCAGCGTTGAACGGGCCCTCGCAGTCCACGCGCGTCGGGGAATGCTGCAGTCGGGGCTTGTTCACGCAACACATTCTGCTGAGGAAGTCATTCCTTTACAATTCGGTGGCCTGCCACTGCCGGTATTAAATACTGTACGCTGAAGTCAGAAAAACTGTGTGAACTGCTGCATTATTCCCCGGACAAAGACTGAGACGATGGTCAGCTTCTGGAGCTGGATGAAGAAAATGTCCACACGAGGCATAATGCAATTAAATAGTTTGAAGTGAAAGCTGAAAGTATCATCGTCCAGTAGTCTCACAAACCCTCCAGCTTCCAGCACAGTGGTAGGCTCAAACTCCTCTGATGGTTTCAGAAAACTGGACGACGTCACCTGTGTGCTCAAACACAGAGTGTACAGCATGGATATGGAAGTTCCATCTTACTGTGTTTGCTCTTGAGAGTCTGTATGCCACCACTCTTATCAAGCACACTGGTTCTTTTGAGAGATCTTGAAAAGAAAAAAAAAGCAGAGAATCCAGCCAGGTCAGAGAAGAACCGATTAACTAATGGGATGTTACCAGGGCCGGTTCTAGGCAGGCATATATGAGGGGGCAGACAAAAATGTGAAGGGGGCATCATGTATACACATCATGCTCCAGCACTTTTTTTTTCTGTGCTTATAGTAACAGTGTTTCTTCATTGAACTGGGTTGTTAGCTATGTGTCCAACCCAACCTGGAGAAGTGGATTGCACTTTGCCAGGCCTCTACCATCAGACCTGTCCAACTTTCTCTTTGTGAGCTGCTGGAAGCTGGAGCAAAAAATAAGTGAGCTGGCTTTGTTAAAAAAAAAAAAATGCCGTGATTATATGAAACAAAACAGTGCAGAACTACAGCGGGACTTTACGTAGGGATCTGTCACACACTGGCAGAGGCGGGCTGGGGTTGAAATTCAGCCCTCAAGCTTGGTTTGGAGAGACCTTTTATCTGATTGCATGACGGATGCAAGTGGAACCGTAGTTTTAAGATGAATACTTTATTTGCATCTAATGTACTGCTATATCTGGATGAAAAGAACATCAGTAATAACGAATATTAGCCATAACTCATTAACTTTGGAAAGAAAACAGATGTCTAGTTCAGAAAGCCACTGACATAACTGCAGGAGAGGATGGGCTTATTGTTTCTGTGTGACTGGAACTGAAACATCAACATGTGACTTAATATAATGCTATGCAAAGACTTATTGCCAACCCAGTCCTGCACACTGCACCTGTCCCTGGCACTGTTTTGTTTTTTTGGTGGTTCCTGCTCCAATTTCCTCTTCCTCCTCTTTCTCCTCCTCCTCTTCCTCCTTCTCCTCCTCCTTTTCCATCTCCCCCTGCTCCTGTCCCTCCTCATCTGTCTCTTCCTCCTCCTCACTCCTATAACTGGCATTATCCTGTCCCTCTGCATCAACTCCGCGACTGACACTGGCCTTGTCAGCTAATATTCACAATAACAGCAACAATGATAAATGAGTTAGGATGTAAAAGACAGGATGTATAGCCTATATATTCAAATAATATTTTTTAAACTTTGAACACAGACTCTCCTGAAATATGTTTGCTTTTGCAATAAGGAAATGTGACCCTGCTGGGTCCGTGTCGTCACTGTCCTGGCTGACTGTAGCCGCGCTGACCTTCGCTCCTCCACCACTAAAAGCTCTGTTTATTTGGCGCATTTGACTGCATCCTCTATTAACCGTTTTTTTTCTTTTTTGCCCTTAATGTTTCTGCTCCATCCATCTCTTTCTCCGGCTTCTTTCTTTTTAGCATGTTTGCTCATTTGAACTTATCCCGCTCCCCTTTCTTTCTTTAAACAGGAAAATAATGGTTTAATGACTGACTGAGCTGCTGAGCCAATCATATTTTAAAAGAAACTGCTGCTGCTACTTCAAAGTCTTCCCGCCGTGGTGAAACCTGACACCATATTGTCATGCTACGTCTTGGCTCATTTGCATACTGCAACAGTGATTGGATATTTACTAAGAGTTTAGGGAGGGGTGTGTGTGTGTGTGTGTGTGTGTGTGTGTGTGTGTGTGTGTGTGCGTGCTGCGCAGCCTGTGAATGCACGCACAGCGGAGCGGAGGGACAGAGAGATGAGTTGAGGGGGCAAGACATTTATTTGTGGGGGGGCTGCCCCCTCTTGCCCCTGCGTAGAGCCGGCCCCTCACATGAATACAGGACTAATATTTCAAGGTCTCGAGACTCTTTTCTGAAGTTGAAATGGAGTCTGTAGCTCAAAGTATGAAGGACAAGGAGAGGTTGAAAGTGGATGAGTTTTGAAGAGGATTTAAAGATTTTCCCATTTAATTCCATGCAAACTAATTAGACTGCCACCAGATCGCCACCTATTGGCCGATTTGCTCCAAATTTTACACAGACCCTCATCAGGCCATGGAACACAATTAGCAAAAGTGTTGTGGTAATGGGAATGTATTTGGGGAAGATATGGAACAATATCTGTTTTGAATGCAATGTGCAGGAATTTTTTGTTTTATGTTTTGGGCGTTTTTTGGGCTATCAAAATTCTTTTAATAACTTTTTGTCAGGAGGGTCCACAGATGCTTCATGCAAAGTTTGGTGCAAATCGGTCAAATCGTCTAGGAGGAGTTCGAAAAAGTAGGTTTTTCATTTGGTGCGATTTTGCGAATGGAAAGTTGCTGTCAAAGTGGGCGGGGCCTACACCACACAATTCAGCTGAATTCAGGGAACATGTAAATATAAGGTTTAACAATGTGCAACTTATTATGCGGGATTTATGGGCCAAAAACATTTTTTTTTCAAAATAGCGCCCCCTGCTGGTCATATTTGGTGTGTGGGTTACAGGGGCCATTCTATAGCACCCCTATGAGTTTCATTTCCATAAGTGTTATGGTGTGGGCACAGTGCCAAATCTTTAATTATACGGCCACCAGAGCGCCACCTAGTGGCTGATCGGTATACCCTTTGTCAGCTGTCCTCAGGAAGGCACTGACAATAATTGTTCAAAGTTTCGTGTTAATCCGATGAACCGATGTGGAGATATAAAATACTTCAATTTAAAGAGCGCCACCTTATGGTCATCGCCTCAAATTTTGCACAGGGACTCAGGGGCTCATGGGGGACTAGTATTCTGAGTTTCATGTCATTAGGACATACCAATGTGAAGATATGCATCACTTCCTGTTTGTAACGAAATCTGCAGGAAGTTGTTAATTAATAACGTGAGTATCGTTTGATCTATCAAAATTCTTTTGATAACTTTTTGTCAGCAGGGTCCACAGATGCTGTGTGCCAAGTTTCGTGCAAATCGGTGAAATCGCCTGGGAGGAGTTCGAAAAAGTAGGTTTTCGACATTTTGCGACGTAGCGAAAAAAAACGGTAGGCGGAAATGGGCGTGGCCTATACCACAAGATTCAGCACAATTCACTGAACGCGTGAATATAAGGTTTTTGAATGTGCAACAAAGTATATGGGAGTTATTAGCCAAAACGCGCTTTCCTTAATGACAGCGCCACCTAGTGGTGGAAATTCAGGACGACAATAGATTATAAAATTTGGCGACAGGTGTGACTTATATTCCAAGTTTGGTGAGTTTTGGGGTATGTTCAGGTAGTGAAATATGCGATCATTTTTGAGGATAAAAATAATAATAATAATAATAATCATTGCGATTACAATAGGGTCCTTGCAGGTTCCCTGCTCGGGCCCTAATTAAAGCTGCAAGCAGCGATGAACGGGCCCTCGCAGTCTACGCGTGTCGGGGCATGCTGCTGTCGATGCATGCTGCCGTCGAGGAACGCTCAAGCAACACCTTCTGCTTAGAAAGTCGTTAAAGCAGTTGCCTGCTACTGGCGGAATTAAGTAATGTACGCTGAAGTCAGAAAAACTGTGTGAACTGCTGGATGATTCGCCAGACAAAGACTGAGTCGATGTTCCGCTTCTGGAGCTGGCTAAAGAGAATGTCCACACGAGGCATGATACAATTAAATAGTTTCAGGAAGAAGCTGAAAGTATCATCGTCCAGTAGCCTCACAAACCCTCCAGCATCCAGAGTGGTAGGCTCAAACTCCCCTGATGGTTTCAAAACACTGGATGATGTCACCTTTGTGCTCAAACACAGTGTTCAAAGCACAGACATGGAAGTCCCATTTTACTGTGCTTGCTCTTGGGAGTCTCTGTGCTATCACTCTATCAAGCACACTGGTTCTCTTGGGAGACCTTGAAAAAAGTCCAGAGAATCCAGCCAGGTCAGAGAAGAACTGATGAACTAATGGAATGTGAGATGTCACCTGCTGCATGATGAAAGATGAAGATGACGAAAGATGATTTAGAGAAGAGATTTAAAAAGCTGAAAAGTCAGAAAAGCTGAGAAGTAAGAGGGCTGACAGAGCTTAAAAAGGTGAATAGCTTCAATGCTGGTCATATGCTGGAGCAGGAGCAGAGCCAAAGTTGAAAATGTCTCCATGAAAAGAATGGGAAAAATGCCTCCCAAACTCCTGCCATTTTTGAAAGAAAGCTAACTCAAAGTCACAAAACATATTTCCATGTAAAATAACACAAACTGCAATAGTGATCAAATTATCCATAACTACAAGCAGAAACCACTTACATTTCCTCAAGAACGCACACATCATTAGAGAAACACACAGAAAGTCCATGCAGCTTCACACGGTCTGCTCACTGACTGGTCTGCTGCATTTCAGTGTGACTGAGCATGTCCTGACTTGTTCACTTGCACCAGTAGAGGGTGCTGTTGCACCTTTACCTGTAGTGTTTTCTTACCGTTTCTGTGGCTGCAAACATGCTGAAGCAATAGCAGACAATTGGACTCGAGTCGCAAATTTGACGACTTGCAACTCAACTCCGACTTAAGGGTAAAAACTTGAGACTCAACTTGACTTGGTAGACAATGACTTCAGACTCGACTCGACTTGAGACAAGCTGACTCGTACGACTTGTAGCTTGTTGTTTTTTCATGTAGGCTATGTTTTTTTTTCCATATCATTCTAATAAGACCGGCAGGGCGGTCGTGAGTGTCAACGTGAGGCTACTCACCAGAGCAGTCGTGAACGCCACGCTATAGTTTTACACTTTTATTGATTGATTGATTGGAGACAGGAATGTCTCCGCCACTTAAAGACAGCGCATTAAGCCACGTTGATATGGACTACTGTAGCCGATGTGACTGCAGAAATAATATCCATCCATTGTAGCAAGCCCCCGTCTTCCAACACTTTATCACTTTTCATAACATACATCCAGTCGAGACTCATCAGGGTTAATAACTAAATAACTCCCACGCAAAACCTTTATTCCTTCTCATTTAGCCTCCGATAAGTTTTTCCTCTAGCTATAGTTGCATTTATTCCACTCTGTTATTCTTTTGGAACATGGATAAAGGACCCCATGCTAGCAAAACAAATGCACGTGGAGTAGGCACTATAGGCAGCTAAATTTGTGCCTGATGATAAATGACATAGTAAAATACTACAAAACAAAGCATGCACATCAAGATTATTTTGTGCTTTTTAAAAAAAAACAAAAAACATTAGGCCTGTAGTAGGCAGTACATTAATGGTGTGTGCTGTGCATGCATGCAGTTATGTCTGCTACACAGTAAATACCACACAATTGTATGTTCAAAATAAACATGTTTTTGTGTCAAACATGCCATTTCTTTAATGGAATGTAGCCTAGCCTTTGCCATCTACCTAGGTCTAAATGATCAAACATGTAATGGATAAATGTATAGCTTTTAAGCTTTATGCTGGTTAAATCCTTTCAGAGTTGCAGACGAATCTACATGGTATTTTTTGACATTTACTTTAGGAAGATAAAGTTTCTCTCTTCAAGATATAAACCTGACATATAACCTGTGACTCAACTTGACAACATTGTGACTTGACTTGACAACCTTGTGACTCGACTCGACTCGACTTGACATAACCTTGTGACTCGACTTGACTTGACTTGCCCACAACAGAAAAACTTGAGACTTGCTTGAGACTTGGACCAAATGACTTGCTACTCGCTTGGGACTCGGATCGGAGGGACTCGTACAATTGTCTGAGCGATAGCAGAGACAGAAAATGTCCCCATATGAATGAATGGGAAAATGACTCCCAAACTCCTGCCATTTTTGAAAGAAAGCTAACTCAAAATCACACAACATATTTCCATGTCAAATAACACAAACTGCAATAGTGATCAAATTATCCATAACTACAAGCAGAAACCATTTACAGTTTCTCAAGAACGCACACATCATTAGGGAAACACACAGAAAGTCCATGCAGCTTCACACAGTCTGCTCACTGACTGGTCTGCCGCAATTCAGTGTGACTGAGCATGTTCTGACTTGTTCACTTGCACCAGTAGAGGTTGCTGTTGCACCTTTACCTGTAGAGTTTTCTTACAGTTTCTGTGGCTGCAAACATGCTGAAGCAATATCTGAGACAGAAAATGTCCCCATATGAATAAATGGGAAAATGCCTCCCAAACTCCTGCCATCTTTGAAAGAAAGCTAACTCAAAATCACACAACATATTTCCATGTCAAATAACACAAACTGCAATTGTGATCAAATCATCCATAACTACAAGCAGAAACCATTTACAGTTCCTCAAGAACGCACACATCATAAGGGAAACACACAGAAAGTCCATGCAGCTTCACTCGGTCTGCTCACTGACTGGTCTGCATTTCAGTGCGACTGAGCATGTCCTGACTTGTTCACTGCTAGTTGTCTTTGCACCAGTAGAGGGTGCTGTTGCATCTTTACCTGTAGAGCTTTCTTACAGTTTTGTGGCTGCACACATGTTGTAGCAATATCAGAGACAAAGTGGAAAATGTCCCCATAAGAATGAATGGGAAAACGCCTCCCAAACAATATACACCCATTATAAAATCAGAAGATGGCCTAAAAATCCTTAAATCTAAAACTGTGATGATTTCAAAACCGTAAAAGATTTTAAAAAGCTGAATACATCCCCAATAGTTCAAGGTCTTCTGACTCCTTAGAAGGTGGAACAGTGTCTCTCGCTCAAAGCATGAGGTAAAAGTAGACGTTAAAAGTCAAAGAGTTTTGAAGAGGATTTGAAGATTTCCCCATTTACTTTCCATTCACAATGATTAGACTGTGACCAGAGTGCCATCTATGGACCGATTTGCACCAAATTTTACACAGACCCTCATCAGGCCATGGAACACAATTAGCAAACGTGTTGTGGTAATGGGAATGTATTTGGGGAAGATATGGAACAATATCTGTTTTGAATGCAATGCGCAGGAATTTTTTGTTTTATGTTTTGGGCGTTTTTTGGGCTATCAAAATTATTTTAATAACTTTTTGTCAGGAGGGTCCACAGATGCTTCATGCAAAGTTTGGTGCAAATTGGTCAAATCGTTTAGGAGGAGTTCGAAAAAGTAGGTTTTTCATTTGGCGCGATTTTGCGAATGGAAAGTTACTGCCAAAGTGGGCGTGGCCTACACCACTCAATTCAGCTGAATTCAGGGAACATGTAAATATAAGCTTTAACAATGTGCAACATATTATGCAGGATTTATGGGCAAAAAACTTTTTTTTTCAGAATGGCGCCCCCTGCTGGTCATTTTTGGTGTGTGAGTTACAGGGGCCATTCTATAGCACCCCTATGAGTTTCATTTCCATAAGTGTTATGGTGTGGGCACAGTGCCAAATATTTAATTATACGGCCACCAGAGCGCCACCTAGTGGCTGATCAGTAAACCCTTTGTCAGCTATCCTCAGGAAGGCACTGACAATAATTGTTGAGACTTTCGTGTTAATCCGATGAACCGATGTGGAGATATAAAATACTTCAATTTAAAGAGCGCCACCTTGTGGTCATCGCCTAAAATTTTGCACAGGTCCTCAGGGGCCTATGGGGAAGTAGGATTCTGAGTTTCATGTCATTCGGACACAACAATGTGAAGATATGCATCACTTCCTGTTTGTAACGAAATCTGCAGGAAGTTGTTAATTACTAACGTGAGTATCGTTTGATTTATCAAAATTCTTTTAATAACTTTTTGTCAGCAGGGTCCACAGATGCTGTGTGCCAAGTTTCGTGCAAATCGGTGAAATCGCCTGGGAGGAGTTCGAAAAAGTAGGTTTTCGACATTTTGCGACGTAGCGAAAAAAAACGGAGGCGGAAATGGGCGTGGCCTATACCACGAGATTCAGCACAATTCACTGAACACGTGGATATAAGGTTTTTGAATGTGCAACAAAGTACATGGGAGTTATTAGCCAAAACGCGCTTTCCCTAATAACAGTGCCACCTAGTGGTGAAAATTCAGGACGACAATAGATTATAAAATTTTTCGCCAGGTGTGACTTATATTCTAAGTTTGGTGAGTTTTGGGGTATGTTCAGGCAGTGAAATATGCGATCATTTTTGAGGATAAAAATAATAATAATAATAATCATTGCGATTACAATAGGGTCCTTGCAGGTTCCCTGCTCGGGCCCTAATTAAAGCTGCAAGCAGCGTTGAACGGGCCCTCGCAGTCCACGCGCGTCGGGGAATGCTGCCGTCCGGGCTTGTTCACGCAACACATTCTGCTGAGGAAGTCATTCCTTTACAATTCGGTGGCCTGCTACTGCAGGTATTAAATACTGTACACTGAAGTCAGAAAAACTGTGTGAACTGCTGCATTATTCCCCGGACAAAGACTGAGACGATGGTCAGCTTCTGGAGCTGGATGAAGAAAATGTCCACACGAGGCATAATGCAATTAAATAGTTTGAAGTGAAAGCTGAAAGTATCATCGTCCAGTAGTCTCACAAACCCACCAGCTTCCAGCACAGTGGTAGGCTCAAACTCCCCTGATGGTTTCAAAACACTGGACGACGTCACCTGTGTGCTCAAACACAGAGTGTACAGCATGGATATGGAAGTTCCATCTTACTGTGTTTGCTCTTGAGAGTCTGTATGCCACCACTCTTATCAAGCACACTAGGTCTTTTGAGAGATCTTGAAAAGAAAAAAAAAGCAGAGAATCCAGCCAGGTCAGAGAAGAACCGATTAACTAATGGGATGTTACCAGGGCCGGTTCTAGGCAGGCATATATGAGGGGGCAGACAAAAATGTGAAGGGGGCATCATGTATACACATCATGCTCCAGCACTTTTTTTTTCTGTGCTTATAGTAACAGTGTTTCTTCATTGAACTGGGTTGTTAGCTATGTGTCCAACCCAACCTGGAGAAGTGGATTGCACTTTGCCAGGCCTCTACCATCAGACCTGTCCAACTTTCTCTTTGTGAGCTGCTGGAAGCTGGAGCAAAAAATAAGTGAGCTGGCTTTGTTAAAAAAAAAAAATGCCGTGATTATATGAAACAAAACAGTGCAGAACTACAGCGGGACTTTACGTAGGGATCTGTCACACACTGGCAGAGGCGGGCTGGGGTTGAAATTCAGCCCTCAAGCTTGGTTTGGAGAGACCTTTTATCTGATTGCATGACGGATGCAAGTGGAACCGTAGTTTTAAGATGAATACTTTATTTGCATCTAATGTACTGCTATATCTGGATGAAAAGAACATCAGTAATAACGAATATTAGCCATAACTCATTAACTTTGGAAAGAAAACAGATGTCTAGTTCAGAAAGCCACTGACATAACTGCAGGAGAGGATGGGCTTATTGTTTCTGTGTGACTGGAACTGAAACATCAACATGTGACTTAATTTAATGCCTTGCAAAGACTTATTGCCAACCCAGTCCTGCACACTGCACCTGTCCCTGGCACTGTTTTGTTTTTTTGGTGGTTCCTGCTCCAATTTCCTCTTCCTCCTCTTTCTCCTCCTCCTCTTCCTCCTTCTCCTCCTCCTTTTCCATGTCCCCCTGCTCCTGTCCCTCCTCATCTGTCTCTTCCTCCTCCTCACTCCTATAACTGGCATTATCCTGTCCCTCTGCATCAACTCCGCGACTGACACTGGCCTTGTCAGCTAATATTCACAATAACAGCAACAATGATAAATGAGTTAGGATGTAAAAGACAGGATGTATAGCCTATATATTCAAATAATATTTTTTAAACTTTGAACACAGACTCTCCTGAAATATGTTTGCTTTTGCAATAAGGAAATGTGACCCTGCTGGGTCCGTGTCGTCACTGTCCTTGCTGACTGTAGCCGCGCTGACCTTCGCTCCTCCACCACTAAAAGCTCTGTTTATTTGGCGCATTTGACTGCATCCTCTATTAACCGTTTTTTTCTTTTTTGCCCTTAATGTTTCTGCTCTATCCATCTCTTTCTCCGGCTTCTTTCTTTTTAGCATGTTTGCTCATTTGAACTTATCCCGCTCCCCTTTCTTTCTTTAAACAGGAAAATAATGGTTTAATGACTGACTGAGCTGCTGAGCCAATCATATTTTAAAAGAAACTGCTGCTGCTACTTCAAAGTCTTCCCGCCGTGGTGAAACCTGACACCATATTGTCATGCTACGTCTTGGCTCATTTGCATACTGCAACAGTGATTGGATATTTACTAAAAGTTTAGGGAGGGGTGTGTGTGTGTGTGTGTGTGTGTGTGTGTGTGTGTGTGTGTGTGTGTGTGTGCGTGCTGCGCAGCCTGTGAATGCACGCACAGCGGAGCGGAGGGACAGAGAGATGAGTTGAGGGGGCAAGACATTTATTTGTGGGGGGGCTGCCCCCTCTTGCCCCTGCGTAGAGCCGGCCCCTCACATGAATACAGGACTAATATTTCAAGGTCTCGAGACTCTTTTCTGAAGTTGAAATGGAGTCTGTAGCTCAAAGTATGAAGGACAAGGAGAGGTTGAAAGTGGATGAGTTTTGAAGAGGATTTAAAGATTTTCCCATTTAATTCCATGCAAACTAATTAGACTGCCACCAGATCGCCACCTATTGGCCGATTTGCTCCAAATTTTACACAGACCCTCATCAGGCCATGGAACACAATTAGCAAAAGTGTTGTGGTAATGGGAATGTATTTGGGGAAGATATGGAACAATATCTGTTTTGAATGCAATGTGCAGGAATTTTTTGTTTTATGTTTTGGGCGTTTTTTGGGCTATCAAAATTCTTTTAATAACTTTTTGTCAGGAGGGTCCACAGATGCTTCATGCAAAGTTTGGTGCAAATCGGTCAAATCGTCTAGGAGGAGTTCGAAAAAGTAGGTTTTTCATTTGGCGCGAATTTGCGAATGGAAAGTTACTGCCAAAGTGGGCGTAACCTACAGCACACAATTCAGCTGAATTCAGGGAACATGTAGATATAAGCTTTAACGATGTGCAACATCTTATGCAGGATTTATGGGCCAAAAACTGTTTTTTTTTTTAAATTGCGCCCCCTGCTGGTCATTTTTGGTGTGTGAGTTACAGGGGCCATTCTATAGCACCCCTATGAGTTTCATTTCCATAAGTGTTATGGTGTGGACACAGTGCCAAATATTAAATCATACGGCCACCAGAGCGCCACCTAGTGGCTAATCGATAAACCCTTTGTCAGGTATCCTCAGGAAGGTACTGACAATAATTGTTCAGACTTTCGTGTTAATCCGATGAACCGTTGTGGAGATATAAATTACTTCAATTTAAAGAGCGCCACCTTATGGTCATCGTCTAAAATTTTGCACAGGTCCTCAGGGGCCTATGGGTAAGTAGTATTCTGAGTTTCATGTCATTAGGACATACCAATGTGAAGATATGCATCACTTCCTGTTTGTAACGAAATCTGCAGGAAGTTGTTAATTAATAACGTGAGTATCGTTTGATCTATCAAAATTCTTTTGATAACTTTTTGTCAGCAGGGTCCACAGATGCTGTGTGCCAAGTTTCGTGCAAATCGGTGAAATCGCCTGGGAGGAGTTCGAAAAAGTAGGTTTTCGACATTTTGCGACGTAGCGAAAAAAAACGGTAGGCGGAAATGGGCGTGGCCTATACCACAAGATTCAGCACAATTCACTGAACGCGTGAATATAAGGTTTTTGAATGTGCAACAAAGTATATGGGAGTTATTAGCCAAAACGCGCTTTCCTTAATGACAGCGCCACCTAGTGGTGGAAATTCAGGACGACAATAGATTATAAAATTTGGCGACAGGTGTGACTTATATTCCAAGTTTGGTGAGTTTTGGGGTATGTTCAGGTAGTGAAATATGCGATCATTTTTGAGGATAAAAATAATAATAATAATTAAAGCTGCAAGCAGCGTTGAACGGGCCCTCGCAGTCCACGCGCGTCGGGGAATGCTGCCGTCGGGGCTTGTTCACGCAACACATTCTGCTGAGGAAGTCATTCCTTTACAATTCGGTGGCCTGCTACTGCCGGTATTAAATACTGTACGCTGAAGTCAGAAAAACTGTGTGAACTGCTGCATTATTCCCCGGACAAAGACTGAGACGATGGTCAGCTTCTGGAGCTGGATGAAGAAAATGTCCACACGAGGCATAATGCAATTAAATAGTTTGAAGTGAAAGCTGAAAGTATCATCGTCCAGTAGTCTCACAAACCCTCCAGCTTCCAGCACAGTGGTAGGCTCAAACTCCCCTGATGGTTTCAAAACACTGGACGACGTCACCTGTGTGCTCAAACACAGAGTGTACAGCATGGATATGGAAGTTCCATCTTACTGTGTTTGCTCTTGAGAGTCTGTATGCCACCACTCTTATCAAGCACACTGGTTCTTTTGAGAGATCTTGAAAAGAAAAAAAAAGCAGAGAATCCAGCCAGGTCAGAGAAGAACCGATTAACTAATGGGATGTTACCAGGGCCGGTTCTAGGCAGGCATATATGAGGGGGCAGACAAAAATGTGAAGGGGGCATCATGTATACACATCATGCTCCAGCACTTTTTTTTTCTGTGCTTATAGTAACAGTGTTTCTTCATTGAACTGGGTTGTTAGCTATGTGTCCAACCCAACCTGGAGAAGTGGATTGCACTTTGCCAGGCCTCTACCATCAGACCTGTCCAACTTTCTCTTTGTGAGCTGCTGGAAGCTGGAGCAAAAAATAAGTGAGCTGGCTTTGTTAAAAAAAAAAAAAATGCCGTGATTATATGAAACAAAACAGTGCAGAACTACAGCGGGACTTTACGTAGGGATCTGTCACACACTGGCAGAGGCGGGCTGGGGTTGAAATTCAGCCCTCAAGCTTGGTTTGGAGAGACCTTTTATCTGATTGCATGACGGATGCAAGTGGAACCGTAGTTTTAAGATGAATACTTTATTTGCATCTAATGTACTGCTATATCTGGATGAAAAGAACATCAGTAATAACGAATATTAGCCATAACTCATTAACTTTGGAAAGAAAACAGATGTCTAGTTCAGAAAGCCACTGACATAACTGCAGGAGAGGATGGGCTTATTGTTTCTGTGTGACTGGAACTGAAACATCAACATGTGACTTAATATAATGCTATGCAAAGACTTATTGCCAACCCAGTCCTGCACACTGCACCTGTCCCTGGCACTGTTTTGTTTTTTTGGTGGTTCCTGCTCCAATTTCCTCTTCCTCCTCTTTCTCCTCCTCCTCTTCCTCCTTCTCCTCCTCCTTTTCCATCTCCCCCTGCTCCTGTCCCTCCTCATCTGTCTCTTCCTCCTCCTCACTCCTATAACTGGCATTATCCTGTCCCTCTGCATCAACTCCGCGACTGACACTGGCCTTGTCAGCTAATATTCACAATAACAGCAACAATGATAAATGAGTTAGGATGTAAAAGACAGGATGTATAGCCTATATATTCAAATAATATTTTTTAAACTTTGAACACAGACTCTCCTGAAATATGTTTGCTTTTGCAATAAGGAAATGTGACCCTGCTGGGTCCGTGTCGTCACTGTCCTGGCTGACTGTAGCCGCGCTGACCTTCGCTCCTCCACCACTAAAAGCTCTGTTTATTTGGCGCATTTGACTGCATCCTCTATTAACCGTTTTTTTTCTTTTTTGCCCTTAATGTTTCTGCTCCATCCATCTCTTTCTCCGGCTTCTTTCTTTTTAGCATGTTTGCTCATTTGAACTTATCCCGCTCCCCTTTCTTTCTTTAAACAGGAAAATAATGGTTTAATGACTGACTGAGCTGCTGAGCCAATCATATTTTAAAAGAAACTGCTGCTGCTACTTCAAAGTCTTCCCGCCGTGGTGAAACCTGACACCATATTGTCATGCTACGTCTTGGCTCATTTGCATACTGCAACAGTGATTGGATATTTACTAAGAGTTTAGGGAGGGGTGTGTGTGTGTGTGTGTGTGTGTGTGTGTGTGTGTGTGTGTGTGCGTGCTGCGCAGCCTGTGAATGCACGCACAGCGGAGCGGAGGGACAGAGAGATGAGTTGAGGGGGCAAGACATTTATTTGTGGGGGGGCTGCCCCCTCTTGCCCCTGCGTAGAGCCGGCCCCTCACATGAATACAGGACTAATATTTCAAGGTCTCGAGACTCTTTTCTGAAGTTGAAATGGAGTCTGTAGCTCAAAGTATGAAGGACAAGGAGAGGTTGAAAGTGGATGAGTTTTGAAGAGGATTTAAAGATTTTCCCATTTAATTCCATGCAAACTAATTAGACTGCCACCAGATCGCCACCTATTGGCCGATTTGCTCCAAATTTTACACAGACCCTCATCAGGCCATGGAACACAATTAGCAAAAGTGTTGTGGTAATGGGAATGTATTTGGGGAAGATATGGAACAATATCTGTTTTGAATGCAATGTGCAGGAATTTTTTGTTTTATGTTTTGGGCGTTTTTTGGGCTATCAAAATTCTTTTAATAACTTTTTGTCAGGAGGGTCCACAGATGCTTCATGCAAAGTTTGGTGCAAATCGGTCAAATCGTCTAGGAGGAGTTCGAAAAAGTAGGTTTTTCATTTGGTGCGATTTTGCGAATGGAAAGTTGCTGTCAAAGTGGGCGGGGCCTACACCACACAATTCAGCTGAATTCAGGGAACATGTAAATATAAGGTTTAACAATGTGCAACTTATTATGCGGGATTTATGGGCCAAAAACATTTTTTTTTCAAAATAGCGCCCCCTGCTGGTCATATTTGGTGTGTGGGTTACAGGGGCCATTCTATAGCACCCCTATGAGTTTCATTTCCATAAGTGTTATGGTGTGGGCACAGTGCCAAATCTTTAATTATACGGCCACCAGAGCGCCACCTAGTGGCTGATCGGTATACCCTTTGTCAGCTGTCCTCAGGAAGGCACTGACAATAATTGTTCAAAGTTTCGTGTTAATCCGATGAACCGATGTGGAGATATAAAATACTTCAATTTAAAGAGCGCCACCTTATGGTCATCGCCTCAAATTTTGCACAGGGACTCAGGGGCTCATGGGGGACTAGTATTCTGAGTTTCATGTCATTCAGACACACCAATGTGAAGATATGCATCACTTCCTCTTTGTAATGAAATCTGCAGGAAGTTGTTAATTAATAACGTGAGTATCGTTTGATCTATCAAAATTCTTTTGATAACTTTTTGTCAGCAGGGTCCACAGATGCTGTGTGCCAAGTTTCGTGCAAATCGGTGAAATCGCCTGGGAGGAGTTCGAAAAAGTAGGTTTTCGACATTTTGCGACGTAGCGAAAAAAAACGGTAGGCGGAAATGGGCGTGGCCTATACCACAAGATTCAGCACAATTCACTGAACGCGTGGATATAAGGTTTTTGAATGTGCAACAAAGTATATGGGAGTTATTAGCCAAAACGCGCTTTCCTTAATGACAGCGCCACCTAGTGGTGGAAATTCAGGACGACAATAGATTATAAAATTTGGCGACAGGTGTGACTTATATTCCAAGTTTGGTGAGTTTTGGGGTATGTTCAGGCAGTGAAATATGCGATCATTTTTGAGGATAAAAATAATAATAATAATAATAATCATTGCGATTACAATAGGGTCCTTGCAGGTCCCTGCTCGGGCCCTAATTAAAGCTGCAAGCAGCGTTGAACGGGCCCTCGCAGTCCACGCGCGTCGGGGAATGCTGCCGTCGGGGCTTGTTCACGCAACACATTCTGCTGAGGAAGTCATTCCTTTACAATTCGGTGGCCTGCTACTGCCGGTATTAAATACTGTACGCTGAAGTCAGAAAAACTGTGTGAACTGCTGCATTATTCCCCGGACAAAGACTGAGACGATGGTCAGCTTCTGGAGCTGGATGAAGAAAATGTCCACACGAGGCATAATGCAATTAAATAGTTTGAAGTGAAAGCTGAAAGTATCATCGTCCAGTAGTCTCACAAACCCTCCAGCTTCCAGCACAGTGGTAGGCTCAAACTCCCCTGATGGTTTCAAAACACTGGACGACGTCACCTGTGTGCTCAAACACAGAGTGTACAGCATGGATATGGAAGTTCCATCTTACTGTGTTTGCTCTTGAGAGTCTGTATGCCACCACTCTTATCAAGCACACTGGTTCTTTTGAGAGATCTTGAAAAGAAAAAAAAAGCAGAGAATCCAGCCAGGTCAGAGAAGAACCGATTAACTAATGGGATGTTACCAGGGCCGGTTCTAGGCAGGCATATATGAGGGGGCAGACAAAAATGTGAAGGGGGCATCATGTATACACATCATGCTCCAGCACTTTTTTTTTCTGTGCTTATAGTAACAGTGTTTCTTCATTGAACTGGGTTGTTAGCTATGTGTCCAACCCAACCTGGAGAAGTGGATTGCACTTTGCCAGGCCTCTACCATCAGACCTGTCCAACTTTCTCTTTGTGAGCTGCTGGAAGCTGGAGCAAAAAATAAGTGAGCTGGCTTTGTTAAAAAAAAAAAAATGCCGTGATTATATGAAACAAAACAGTGCAGAACTACAGCGGGACTTTACGTAGGGATCTGTCACACACTGGCAGAGGCGGGCTGGGGTTGAAATTCAGCCCTCAAGCTTGGTTTGGAGAGACCTTTTATCTGATTGCATGACGGATGCAAGTGGAACCGTAGTTTTAAGATGAATACTTTATTTGCATCTAATGTACTGCTATATCTGGATGAAAAGAACATCAGTAATAACGAATATTAGCCATAACTCATTAACTTTGGAAAGAAAACAGATGTCTAGTTCAGAAAGCCACTGACATAACTGCAGGAGAGGATGGGCTTATTGTTTCTGTGTGACTGGAACTGAAACATCAACATGTGACTTAATATAATGCTATGCAAAGACTTATTGCCAACCCAGTCCTGCACACTGCACCTGTCCCTGGCACTGTTTTGTTTTTTTGGTGGTTCCTGCTCCAATTTCCTCTTCCTCCTCTTTCTCCTCCTCCTCTTCCTCCTTCTCCTCCTCCTTTTCCATCTCCCCCTGCTCCTGTCCCTCCTCATCTGTCTCTTCCTCCTCCTCACTCCTATAACTGGCATTATCCTGTCCCTCTGCATCAACTCCGCGACTGACACTGGCCTTGTCAGCTAATATTCACAATAACAGCAACAATGATAAATGAGTTAGGATGTAAAAGACAGGATGTATAGCCTATATATTCAAATAATATTTTTTAAACTTTGAACACAGACTCTCCTGAAATATGTTTGCTTTTGCAATAAGGAAATGTGACCCTGCTGGGTCCGTGTCGTCACTGTCCTGGCTGACTGTAGCCGCGCTGACCTTCGCTCCTCCACCACTAAAAGCTCTGTTTATTTGGCGCATTTGACTGCATCCTCTATTAACCGTTTTTTTTCTTTTTTGCCCTTAATGTTTCTGCTCCATCCATCTCTTTCTCCGGCTTCTTTCTTTTTAGCATGTTTGCTCATTTGAACTTATCCCGCTCCCCTTTCTTTCTTTAAACAGGAAAATAATGGTTTAATGACTGACTGAGCTGCTGAGCCAATCATATTTTAAAAGAAACTGCTGCTGCTACTTCAAAGTCTTCCCGCCGTGGTGAAACCTGACACCATATTGTCATGCTACGTCTTGGCTCATTTGCATACTGCAACAGTGATTGGATATTTACTAAGAGTTTAGGGAGGGGTGTGTGTGTGTGTGTGTGTGTGTGTGTGTGTGTGTGTGTGCGTGCTGCGCAGCCTGTGAATGCACGCACAGCGGAGCGGAGGGACAGAGAGATGAGTTGAGGGGGCAAGACATTTATTTGTGGGGGGGCTGCCCCCTCTTGCCCCTGCGTAGAGCCGGCCCCTCACATGAATACAGGACTAATATTTCAAGGTCTCGAGACTCTTTTCTGAAGTTGAAATGGAGTCTGTAGCTCAAAGTATGAAGGACAAGGAGAGGTTGAAAGTGGATGAGTTTTGAAGAGGATTTAAAGATTTTCCCATTTAATTCCATGCAAACTAATTAGACTGCCACCAGATCGCCACCTATTGGCCGATTTGCTCCAAATTTTACACAGACCCTCATCAGGCCATGGAACACAATTAGCAAAAGTGTTGTGGTAATGGGAATGTATTTGGGGAAGATATGGAACAATATCTGTTTTGAATGCAATGTGCAGGAATTTTTTGTTTTATGTTTTGGGCGTTTTTAGGGCTATCAAAATTCTTTTAATAACTTTTTGTCAGGAGGGTCCACAGATGCTTCATGCAAAGTTTGGTGCAAATCGGTCAAATCGTCTAGGAGGAGTTCGAAAAAGTAGGTTTTTCATTTGGTGCGATTTTGCGAATGGAAAGTTGCTGTCAAAGTGGGCGGGGCCTACACCACACAATTCAGCTGAATTCAGGGAACATGTAAATATAAGGTTTAACAATGTGCAACTTATTATGCAGGATTTATGGGCCAAAAACTGTTTTTTTTTTTAAATTGCGCCCCCTGCTGGTCATTTTTGGTGTGTGAGTTACAGGGGCCATTCTATAGCACCCCTATGAGTTTCATTTCCATAAGTGTTATGGTGTGGACACAGTGCCAAATATTAAATCATACGGCCACCAGAGCGCCACCTAGTGGCTGATCGATAAACCCTTTGTCAGGTATCCTCAGGAAGGTACTGACAATAATTGTTCAGACTTTCGTGTTAATCCGATGAACCGTTGTGGAGATATAAATTACTTCAATTTAAAGAGCGCCACCTTATGGTCATCGTCTAAAATTTTGCACAGGTCCTCAGGGGCCTATGGGTAAGTAGTATTCTGAGTTTCATGTCATTAGGACATACCAATGTGAAGATATGCATCACTTCCTGTTTGTAACGAAATCTGCAGGAAGTTGTTAATTAATAACGTGAGTATCGTTTGATCTATCAAAATTCTTTTGATAACTTTTTGTCAGCAGGGTCCACAGATGCTGTGTGCCAAGTTTCGTGCAAATCGGTGAAATCGCCTGGGAGGAGTTCGAAAAAGTAGGTTTTCGACATTTTGCGACGTAGCGAAAAAAAACGGTAGGCGGAAATGGGCGTGGCCTATACCACAAGATTCAGCACAATTCACTGAACGCGTGGATATAAGGTTTTTGAATGTGCAACAAAGTATATGGGAGTTATTAGCCAAAACGCGCTTTCCTTAATGACAGCGCCACCTAGTGGTGGAAATTCAGGACGACAATAGATTATAAAATTTGGCGACAGGTGTGACTTATATTCCAAGTTTGGTGAGTTTTGGGGTATGTTCAGGCAGTGAAATATGCGATCATTTTTGAGGATAAAAATAATAATAATAATAATAATAATAATAATCATTGCGATTACAATAGGGTCCTTGCAGGTTCCCTGCTCGGGCCCTAATTAAAGCTGCAAGCAGCGTTGAACGGGCCCTCGCAGTCCACGCGCGTCGGGGAATGCTGCCGTCGGGGCTTGTTCACGCAACACATTCTGCTGAGGAAGTCATTCCTTTACAATTCGGTGGCCTGCTACTGCCGGTATTAAATACTGTACGCTGAAGTCAGAAAAACTGTGTGAACTGCTGCATTATTCCCCGGACAAAGACTGAGACGATGGTCAGCTTCTGGAGCTGGATGAAGAAAATGTCCACACGAGGCATAATGCAATTAAATAGTTTGAAGTGAAAGCTGAAAGTATCATCGTCCAGTAGTCTCACAAACCCTCCAGCTTCCAGCACAGTGGTAGGCTCAAACTCCCCTGATGGTTTCAAAACACTGGACGACGTCACCTGTGTGCTCAAACACAGAGTGTACAGCATGGATATGGAAGTTCCATCTTACTGTGTTTGCTCTTGAGAGTCTGTATGCCACCACTCTTATCAAGCACACTGGTTCTTTTGAGAGATCTTGAAAAGAAAAAAAAAGCAGAGAATCCAGCCAGGTCAGAGAAGAACCGATTAACTAATGGGATGTTACCAGGGCCGGTTCTAGGCAGGCATATATGAGGGGGCAGACAAAAATGTGAAGGGGGCATCATGTATACACATCATGCTCCAGCACTTTTTTTTTCTGTGCTTATAGTAACAGTGTTTCTTCATTGAACTGGGTTGTTAGCTATGTGTCCAACCCAACCTGGAGAAGTGGATTGCACTTTGCCAGGCCTCTACCATCAGACCTGTCCAACTTTCTCTTTGTGAGCTGCTGGAAGCTGGAGCAAAAAATAAGTGAGCTGGCTTTGTTAAAAAAAAAAAAATGCCGTGATTATATGAAACAAAACAGTGCAGAACTACAGCGGGACTTTACGTAGGGATCTGTCACACACTGGCAGAGGCGGGCTGGGGTTGAAATTCAGCCCTCAAGCTTGGTTTGGAGAGACCTTTTATCTGATTGCATGACGGATGCAAGTGGAACCGTAGTTTTAAGATGAATACTTTATTTGCATCTAATGTACTGCTATATCTGGATGAAAAGAACATCAGTAATAACGAATATTAGCCATAACTCATTAACTTTGGAAAGAAAACAGATGTCTAGTTCAGAAAGCCACTGACATAACTGCAGGAGAGGATGGGCTTATTGTTTCTGTGTGACTGGAACTGAAACATCAACATGTGACTTAATATAATGCTATGCAAAGACTTATTGCCAACCCAGTCCTGCACACTGCACCTGTCCCTGGCACTGTTTTGTTTTTTTGGTGGTTCCTGCTCCAATTTCCTCTTCCTCCTCTTTCTCCTCCTCCTCTTCCTCCTTCTCCTCCTCCTTTTCCATCTCCCCCTGCTCCTGTCCCTCCTCATCTGTCTCTTCCTCCTCCTCACTCCTATAACTGGCATTATCCTGTCCCTCTGCATCAACTCCGCGACTGACACTGGCCTTGTCAGCTAATATTCACAATAACAGCAACAATGATAAATGAGTTAGGATGTAAAAGACAGGATGTATAGCCTATATATTCAAATAATATTTTTTAAACTTTGAACACAGACTCTCCTGAAATATGTTTGCTTTTGCAATAAGGAAATGTGACCCTGCTGGGTCCGTGTCGTCACTGTCCTGGCTGACTGTAGCCGCGCTGACCTTCGCTCCTCCACCACTAAAAGCTCTGTTTATTTGGCGCATTTGACTGCATCCTCTATTAACCGTTTTTTTCTTTTTTGCCCTTAATGTTTCTGCTCCATCCATCTCTTTCTCCGGCTTCTTTCTTTTTAGCATGTTTGCTCATTTGAACTTATCCCGCTCCCCTTTCTTTCTTTAAACAGGAAAATAATGGTTTAATGACTGACTGAGCTGCTGAGCCAATCATATTTTAAAAGAAACTGCTGCTGCTACTTCAAAGTCTTCCCGCCGTGGTGAAACCTGACACCATATTGTCATGCTACGTCTTGGCTCATTTGCATACTGCAACAGTGATTGGATATTTACTAAGAGTTTAGGGAGGGGTGTGTGTGTGTGTGTGTGTGTGTGTGTGTGTGTGTGTGTGTGTGTGTGCGTGCTGCGCAGCCTGTGAATGCACGCACAGCGGAGCGGAGGGACAGAGAGATGAGTTGAGGGGGCAAGACATTTATTTGTGGGGGGGCTGCCCCCTCTTGCCCCTGCGTAGAGCCGGTCCCTCACATGAATACAGGACTAATATTTCAAGGTCTCGAGACTCTTTTCTGAAGTTGAAATGGAGTCTGTAGGTCAAAGTATGAAGGACAAGGAGAGGTTGAAAGTGGATGAGTTTTGAAGAGGATTTAAAGATTTTCCCATTTAATTCCATGCAAACTAATTAGACTGCCACCAGATCGCCACCTATTGGCCGATTTGCTCCAAATTTTACACAGACCCTCATCAGGCCATGGAACACAATTAGCAAAAGTGTTGTGGTAATGGGAATGTATTTGGGGAAGATATGGAACAATATCTGTTTTGAATGCAATGTGCAGGATTTTTTTGTTTTATGTTTTGGGCGTTTTTTGGGCTATCAAAATTCTTTTAATAACTTTTTGTCAGGAGGGTCCACAGATGCTTCATGCAAAGTTTGGTGCAAATCAGTCAAATCGTCTAGGAGGAGTTCGAAAAAGTAGGTTTTTCATTTGGTGCGATTTTGCGAATGGAAAGTTGCTGTCAAAGTGGGCGGGGCCTACACCACACAATTCAGCTGAATTCAGGGAACATGTAAATATAAGGTTTAACAATGTGCAACTTATTATGCGGGATTTATGGGCTAAAAACATTTTTTTTTCAAAATAGCGCCCCCTGCTGGTCATATTTGGTGTGTGGGTTACAGGGGCCATTCTATAGCACCCCTATGAGTTTCATTTCCATAAGTGTTATGGTGTGGGCACAGTGCCAAATCTTTAATTATACGGCCACCAGAGCGCCACCTAGTGGCTGATCGGTATACCCTTTGTCAGCTGTCCTCAGGAAGGCACTGACAATAATTGTTCAAAGTTTCGTGTTAATCCGATGAACCGATGTGGAGATATAAAATACTTCAATTTAAAGAGCGCCACCTTATGGTCATCGTCTAAAATTTTGCACAGGGACTCAGGGGCTCATGGGGGACTAGTATTCTGAGTTTCATGTCATTCAGACACACCAATGTGAAGATATGCATCACTTCCTCTTTGTAATGAAATCTGCAGGAAGTTGTTAATTAATAACGTGAGTATCGTTTGATCTATCAAAATTCTTTTGATAACTTTTTGTCAGGAGGGTCCACAGATGCGGTGTGCCAAGTTTCGTGCAAATCGGTGAAATCGCCTGGGAGGAGTTCGAAAAAGTAGGTTTTCGACATTTTGCGACGTAGCGAAAAAAAACGGTAGGCGGAAATGGGCGTGGCCTATACCACAAGATTCAGCACAATTCACTGAACGCGTGGATATAAGGTTTTTGAATGTGCAACAAAGTATATGGGAGTTATTAGCCAAAACGCGCTTTCCTTAATGACAGCGCCACCTAGTGGTGGAAATTCAGGACGACAATAGATTATAAAATTTGGCGACAGGTGTGACTTATATTCCAAGTTTGGTGAGTTTTGGGGTATGTTCAGGCAGTGAAATATGCGATCATTTTTGAGGATAAAAATAATAATAATAATAATTAAAGCTGCAAGCAGCGTTGAACGGGCCCTCGCAGTCCACGCGCGTCGGGGAATGCTGCCGTCGGGGCTTGTTCACGCAACACATTCTGCTGAGGAAGTCATTCCTTTACAATTCGGTGGCCTGCTACTGCCGGTATTAAATACTGTACGCTGAAGTCAGAAAAACTGTGTGAACTGCTGCATTATTCCCCGGACAAAGACTGAGACGATGGTCAGCTTCTGGAGCTGGATGAAGAAAATGTCCACACGAGGCATAATGCAATTAAATAGTTTGAAGTGAAAGCTGAAAGTATCATCGTCCAGTAGTCTCACAAACCCTCCAGCTTCCAGCACAGTGGTAGGCTCAAACTCCCCTGATGGTTTCAAAACACTGGACGACGTCACCTGTGTGCTCAAACACAGAGTGTACAGCATGGATATGGAAGTTCCATCTTACTGTGTTTGCTCTTGAGAGTCTGTATGCCACCACTCTTATCAAGCACACTGGTTCTTTTGAGAGATCTTGAAAAGAAAAAAAAAGCAGAGAATCCAGCCAGGTCAGAGAAGAACCGATTAACTAATGGGATGTTACCAGGGCCGGTTCTAGGCAGGCATATATGAGGGGGCAGACAAAAATGTGAAGGGGGCATCATGTATACACATCATGCTCCAGCACTTTTTTTTTCTGTGCTTATAGTAACAGTGTTTCTTCATTGAACTGGGTTGTTAGCTATGTGTCCAACCCAACCTGGAGAAGTGGATTGCACTTTGCCAGGCCTCTACCATCAGACCTGTCCAACTTTCTCTTTGTGAGCTGCTGGAAGCTGGAGCAAAAAATAAGTGAGCTGGCTTTGTTAAAAAAAAAAAAATGCCGTGATTATATGAAACAAAACAGTGCAGAACTACAGCGGGACTTTACGTAGGGATCTGTCACACACTGGCAGAGGCGGGCTGGGGTTGAAATTCAGCCCTCAAGCTTGGTTTGGAGAGACCTTTTATCTGATTGCATGACGGATGCAAGTGGAACCGTAGTTTTAAGATGAATACTTTATTTGCATCTAATGTACTGCTATATCTGGATGAAAAGAACATCAGTAATAACGAATATTAGCCATAACTCATTAACTTTGGAAAGAAAACAGATGTCTAGTTCAGAAAGCCACTGACATAACTGCAGGAGAGGATGGGCTTATTGTTTCTGTGTGACTGGAACTGAAACATCAACATGTGACTTAATATAATGCTATGCAAAGACTTATTGCCAACCCAGTCCTGCACACTGCACCTGTCCCTGGCACTGTTTTGTTTTTTTGGTGGTTCCTGCTCCAATTTCCTCTTCCTCCTCTTTCTCCTCCTCCTCTTCCTCCTTCTCCTCCTCCTTTTCCATCTCCCCCTGCTCCTGTCCCTCCTCATCTGTCTCTTCCTCCTCCTCACTCCTATAACTGGCATTATCCTGTCCCTCTGCATCAACTCCGCGACTGACACTGGCCTTGTCAGCTAATATTCACAATAACAGCAACAATGATAAATGAGTTAGGATGTAAAAGACAGGATGTATAGCCTATATATTCAAATAATATTTTTTAAACTTTGAACACAGACTCTCCTGAAATATGTTTGCTTTTGCAATAAGGAAATGTGACCCTGCTGGGTCCGTGTCGTCACTGTCCTGGCTGACTGTAGCCGCGCTGACCTTCGCTCCTCCACCACTAAAAGCTCTGTTTATTTGGCGCATTTGACTGCATCCTCTATTAACCGTTTTTTTCTTTTTTGCCCTTAATGTTTCTGCTCCATCCATCTCTTTCTCCGGCTTCTTTCTTTTTAGCATGTTTGCTCATTTGAACTTATCCCGCTCCCCTTTCTTTCTTTAAACAGGAAAATAATGGTTTAATGACTGACTGAGCTGCTGAGCCAATCATATTTTAAAAGAAACTGCTGCTGCTACTTCAAAGTCTTCCCGCCGTGGTGAAACCTGACACCATATTGTCATGCTACGTCTTGGCTCATTTGCATACTGCAACAGTGATTGGATATTTACTAAGAGTTTAGGGAGGGGTGTGTGTGTGTGTGTGTGTGTGTGTGTGTGTGTGTGTGTGTGTGTGCGTGCTGCGCAGCCTGTGAATGCACGCACAGCGGAGCGGAGGGACAGAGAGATGAGTTGAGGGGGCAAGACATTTATTTGTGGGGGGGCTGCCCCCTCTTGCCCCTGCGTAGAGCCGGCCCCTCACATGAATACAGGACTAATATTTCAAGGTCTCGAGACTCTTTTCTGAAGTTGAAATGGAGTCTGTAGCTCAAAGTATGAAGGACAAGGAGAGGTTGAAAGTGGATGAGTTTTGAAGAGGATTTAAAGATTTTCCCATTTAATTCCATGCAAACTAATTAGACTGCCACCAGATCGCCACCTATTGGCCGATTTGCTCCAAATTTTACACAGACCCTCATCAGGCCATGGAACACAATTAGCAAAAGTGTTGTGGTAATGGGAATGTATTTGGGGAAGATATGGAACAATATCTGTTTTGAATGCAATGTGCAGGAATTTTTTGTTTTATGTTTTGGGCGTTTTTTGGGCTATCAAAATTCTTTTAATAACTTTTTGTCAGGAGGGTCCACAGATGCTTCATGCAAAGTTTGGTGCAAATCGGTCAAATCGTCTAGGAGGAGTTCGAAAAAGTAGGTTTTTCATTTGGTGCGATTTTGCGAATGGAAAGTTGCTGTCAAAGTGGGCGGGGCCTACACCACACAATTCAGCTGAATTCAGGGAACATGTAAATATAAGGTTTAACAATGTGCAACTTATTATGCGGGATTTATGGGCCAAAAACATTTTTTTTTCAAAATAGCGCCCCTGCTGGTCATATTTGGTGTGTGGGTTACAGGGGCCATTCTATAGCACCCCTATGAGTTTCATTTCCATAAGTGTTATGGTGTGGGCACAGTGCCAAATCTTTAATTATACGGCCACCAGAGCGCCACCTAGTGGCTGATCGGTATACCCTTTGTCAGCTGTCCTCAGGAAGGCACTGACAATAATTGTTCAAAGTTTCGTGTTAATCCGATGAACCGATGTGGAGATATAAAATACTTCAATTTAAAGAGCGCCACCTTATGGTCATCGCCTCAAATTTTGCACAGGGACTCAGGGGCTCATGGGGGACTAGTATTCTGAGTTTCATGTCATTCAGACACACCAATGTGAAGATATGCATCACTTCCTCTTTGTAATGAAATCTGCAGGAAGTTGTTAATTAATAACGTGAGTATCGTTTGATCTATCAAAATTCTTTTGATAACTTTTTGTCAGCAGGGTCCACAGATGCGGTGTGTGCCAAGTTTCGTGCAAATCGGTGAAATCGCCTGGGAGGAGTTCGAAAAAGTAGGTTTTTGACATTTTGCGACGTAGCGAAAAAAAACGTAGGCGGAAATGGGCGTGGCCTATACCACAAGATTCAGCACAATTCACTGAACGCGTTGGATATAAGGTTTTTGAATGTGCAACAAAGTATATGGGAGTTATTAGCCAAAACGCGCTTTCCTTAATGACAGCGCCACCTAGTGGTGGAAATTCAGGACGACAATAGATTATAAAATTTGGCGACAGGTCGTGACTTATATTCCAAGTTTGGTGAGTTTTGGGGTATGTTCAGGCAGTGAAATATGCGATCATTTTTGAGGATAAAAATAATAATAATAATAAT
>CAVMBS020000011.1:0-39989 GCA_963678695.2 Diplodus puntazzo
TGGGGGAGGAGTGTTTTAAACGAGCAATGGGTGGCCAGTGCTTGTTATCATGTAGCCATGTAATGACCTCCCTGAGACATTCATCCTCATGTTGCTGTTGTTGCAGTTTATCTAGGTCAACAGAAAGTGTGTGGCTAAGTTCTGGCAAAATTGTGTCAGTTTCGTCATTTGTGTCTCTGCTAGGCAATGCTGTGGTGTCTATGGTGGTGATGGAAGAGGTAACACACTGGACAGCTTTGTTGTGAACCTCAGTGGTCGGACGTCTGGACATGGCATCTGCGTTAGCGTGCTGTCTGCCTTCTCTGTGTAAGATGTAGTAGTCGTACACATCCAGCTCAAAGATCCATCGACTGCGTCTCCCAGTAGGGTCACTGTCCACTGGGGTTTTCTTCAGACTCAGGAGGGGCTTATGATCTGTAATCACAGTGAATGTGCTGCCAGAAGAGAAAGTGTTTAAAATGTCTCACAGACCAAACAACTGCCCAGAACTCACGGTCAAACGTAGACCATTTCCTTTCAGAGGGACTGAGTGTGTGGCTTGCGTAGGCAATAACACGTTCTTTATCATCTTGACGTTGAGACAACACAGAGCCAATGCTGCCCTGTGAAGCATCCGTGTACAGGAGAAAAGGTTTTGTGAAAATGGGATGTGCCACAATTGGTGGATGAGTGAGAGCATGTTTCAGGGATTGAAAAGCATCCTCACACTCAACAGTCCATTTGAAGATTGCTCCTTTGTGTGTGAGAGTGTGCAATGGAGCTGCAATGATAGAAAAGTTTTTGATGAACTTACGGTAGTAAGAGCACGGTCCAATGAATGTTCTCACCTCTGTAGCTGTCCTGGGTGTAGGCCATCTCCGGACCTTCTCAAGGTTCCTCGCATCTGGCTGCAGTCCCTGACTAGAGACAACATGTCCGAGAAAGGTGACTTGTTTTTGTGCAAACTGGCACTTCTTGGCTTTCAACTTGAGACCAGCTGAGCGGAAACGGCTGAAAACCTCTGTGAGACTCTGTAGGTGATCTGCAAAAGAGCGACTGAAAACAAGGACATCATCCAGGTAAATCAGGGTTAGGGTTAGGTCGAGGTAGGGGATATGAGTCCTTAATAGTAACTGCATTTACCTTTCTATAATACAGAACCTGTAACTACCATCTTTCTTTCTGACGAGCACAACAGGGGAAGACCAGGGGCTATGACTTTCTTCAATGATGTTCTGTGAAAGGAGCTGCTGAACTTGCCTGTCTATCTCCGCTCTCATGTTGGGTGAGGTTCTGTATGCTCTCTGTTTAATGGGTGGAGCATCTCCTGTCCTGATACTGTGTCTAACTACGTTTGTGTGTCCATAGTCATGGTCATGAGCACTGAAAACATCACTGTATGACAACAATAAAGACTGAAGCTCGTGTCGTTGTTCATCAGTAATTTCTGCCTGACTGAGATTAACATCTGGTAACAACTGTTGAAAAGATGGTTCTGTCCTAGCTGTAACTGTGGATACACTAGGATCCTCTACATGGAAGTCAACCTCGTGGTCTTTATCAAGAGCGTGGAAATCACCTAATCTGGTGTCAGATGGAACCCTGGAGCTCAGTATTAGTGGGGTTCATTACTCTAACGCAAGTCAACCCTGCCTGTACATGAGCTAGCGCCCTTGCTGCTAACAGGCCCTGGAAGCTTGGTGGACCTGGCTCTAGGACACCTGTGTAGTCTGTGTCAAGATCAGTTACACCAATAGTGGGCTGAACCTTAGCTAAAACAGTCATCTGTGACATAGCAGGAACAACTATGGGTGATAGTGTGACAGCATGGCAGCTCAAAGGGGCCACCTCAGTAGCACGCAGGAGAGGGACAGTGGTATTGCTGCCCACTTTCAAATTACCTTCCCCTACGTTCAATACTGCATGATGTGAAAGCAGGAAGTCCCAACCTAGGATTACTGGCTGTGTTATGTTCCTGACCACTTGGACTATGTGGGTGAACATCTCATTACCTAGCCTGATGGTTATAGGAAGTGTGCCTAGGTTATCTAAATAGTCACCAGTCACTGCCCTATCGTCTGTCACGGTGAGTAGAGGGATATCTGGGGCGATGATCACTGCTGGACCGGCTGAGCCTGTGATGGTCATGATCACTGTGGGACCAGCTGGATCTGCGATGATGTCGTGCAGGAGAGTATCCACCACGGTCAGGTGACGCAGATGGGGAGCGACGGTATCTTTCTCTGCCACGCCAATACCTCTGTTCATCTTGTTGGTCATATCTTTGGGTGGAAGCAGCAACATGTGGAATGCAGTGTTGAGCTGCGAGGTCAGGATTACGTCTCAGCTGAGAAACTTCCAGCCGGAGAGCATGAAGATCATTAGAGAGCTGTTTAACTGCCTCTAAAAGTCCAGAAGATGGGTCTGACAGAGATTTCTTATGTCTGGTTGACACCATAGCCGCAAACAGATCCTCTTGTGGAGCAGGAATAGCAGAATGCGTGAGTGCAGGTGCAATGACAGGTGGAGGAAGAAGTTTCAATGCCTCTTGTGCACGTTCCCATTTACATGCAACAGCTAGAGCATCCTCGAGAGTAGCTGCACCATGCTCGTGACATTTGGACTGAAGAATGGGGTCCAGACCAGCAACAAATCTTCTGAAGCGTTCCATGGCAATAGCTGGTTTGCCATATTCTGGGAAAGCTTCTATTACTAGTCTAGTAATTTCTGCAGCATACACTTCTAAGGGTTCTTTAGGCAGACATTGTCTGGCATTTACAAATGTCTGAAAATGCAGCAAGAATTGTTTTCTTCCAAAAACTTCATTCAGCTTAGCTGCACATTTCTCATACTCCTGTTGCACATCTGGTGGTAAAGATAGAAGAAGTGGAACATCCTAAACAATACACAACAAGATCAATTGGCAATACAAAATGGCAACATTTGGATGAATCATTTTACTGATTTATACAGCAATTTTGCAAAGAACAGTGACCAAAACAAAACACACCCCAAGTGGAAAACTTTAGAATTAATAATTAAAGACAACCAAAACCCTCTAGATGCTTCAATAACAGAGGAGGAACTGACGGAAAGCATCCAATCCCTGAAAGCTAAAAAGGCCTGTGGAGTCGACAGCATCCTTAATGAAATGATCAAATATTCTGACCATAAATTAAAATTGGCTATACTCAAACTTTTTAATATAATTCTAGCAGTTGGCACTTTTCCTGACATATGGAATAAAGGTTTAATAACACCACTTTATAAGAATGGAGATAAATATGACCCTAATAATTACCGTGGAATCTGTGTAAATTGTAACCTGGGAAAAACCTTTTGCAACATTATTAATAAAAGACTTATCAGCTTTATCAATGACCAAAATGTTTTGAATAAATGCCAAATTCGATTCTTACCAAATTTTCACACAACAGATCACATCTATACCCTCCACACCCTGATTGAGCAAGAATTAGACAAGAAGAAAGGAAAGGCCTATGCATGTTTTGTTGACTTCACAAAGGCCTTTGATTCCATCTGGCATGAAGGCCTTTTCTACAGACTGCTCAACAGTGGCATTGGAGGAAAAACATATGATGTAATAAAATCTATGTACACAAACAGTAAATGTGCAGTTAAAATAGGAGACAAACAAACAGCCTTCTTTCCCCAAGGTCGTGGGGTGAGGAAGGGATGCAACCTCAGTCCAATCCTGTTCAACTTATACATCAATGAATTTGCATGTCAATTAGATCAATCCACGGCACCTGGTCTCAATCTGAACGGCACAGAAGTTAAGGGTCTCCTGTACGCAGATGACTTGGTGTTGCTGTCGCCAACAAAAGAAGGATTACAGCAGCACCTCAACCTCCTGCATACATTCTGTCAGTCCTGGGCCCTGACAGTAACCCAAAGAAAACCAAAATTATGATCTTCCAGAAGCAGTCCAGAATTCAGGACAACACACACAATTTCTATTTGGACACCACTAAATTACAACATACAAAAAACTACACATACCTTGGCCTCAACATAAGCTCCACAGGGAGCTTCAACTTGGCTGTGAAAGATCTGAGAGACAAAGCAAGGAGAGCTTTCTATGCAATTAGAAGAAATATCAAACGGGACATTCCAATCAAAATCTGGCTAAAAATTTTCCAATTTCTATTAGAACCAATAATTCTCTATGCCACTGAATTCATCATCAAATCATGAATTTGACAAATGGGACAAAACAATAATAGAATCTTTCCACACAGAGTTCTGTAAGAACATCATGCACGTCCAGAGAAAGACACCAAACAATGCATGTAGAGCAGAACTCGGCCAGTACCCCCTCATATTGAAGATACAAAAAAGAGCAATTAAATTTTACAATCACCTAAAATCTAGTGACCCCCAGACATACCATCACAAAGCCCTAACCTGCCAAGAGCTGAAGCCAGAGAAGAGTCCCCTCAGCCAGCTGGTCCTGAGGCTCTGTCCAGACAACCCAACATGGCCCGGACAGCCTCGGGACCACAATACCAAGCCAATCAGACCAAACCAAATTATCAACCAACAAAAAGAAATCTATATTGCATACTGGAAGGAAACAACGAAAACACAGAGTAAATTAAAATGTTATCTGACCCTAAAAAGAAACTTCACATTAGCAAATTATCTGAGCACAGTAACAGATCCTAAATTAAGAAAAGCCTTGACTATGTACAGACTCAGTAAACACAGCCTGGCTATAGAGAAGGGTCGGCACAGACAGAGCTGGCTGCCAGAGGAGGAGAGACTCCGCTCCCACTGTGACCGACAACAGGTCAAGTCAGAACTGCACTTCCTCACCTCATGCCCCAAATACCAGGCTCTGAGAAATGAACACTTTCCCAAAATAATACAAATACACCCTGAATTTGAACACACAACAGACATGGAGAAACTCCCATATTTACTTGGCCAAATGCCCAAATGTGAAAACATTGCAGCTAAATTCATCATCTCATGTCACGACCTGAGGACAGCCAGTGGAACCTGAGAAACAACTCAGAATTTACTTCTTTTAATTGTTTTGAATTGTTTCATTCTTATTTATTCATTTATTTATTTATTTTTCGTTCTCTTATCAACATAAACACACACTCACACACACACCAACACACACTCACACACACACCACCACCACCAACACCACACACACACACCCACACACACACACACACACACACACACACACACAAACTTCCACAGTCGTTGTGCCTGCCATGGACTGAGAGACAGGAAGTGACATCATTTTTGTTATCTGTTGTTTTCTTCTTTTTGTTATTACTGTTGACAACAGACTACTTGTTTGAACTGTAGCCTGTTTACTACTGTTTTAATGACATTTTTAGTTGACACAAACTGATTAATTGATTGTGTCATTGTTATTGATTAATTATTGATTGCTATTGAATGAGATTGGTTGATTGTGACTATGACTGTGATTGAGTCAATCATAAGTTATAAATCTCATACATACAGTATAACTAATTTATTGTAAATATTGTTTTCCTTTATTGTTATTATTATTATTTTGAATTCCAAACGCTTGCTTTGGCAATATGTACAGTGTTACCTCATGCCAATAAAGCCAATTGAATTGAATTGAATTGATAGCCAGTATGCCAGTGCATCCCCGCTTAGACGAGTGGGAAGTATCGTAGCAATATCTAGCTGCTGTCCCTCTGCACACACTTTAACTGCTAGTTCCAGTCTTGTTTTCCACAGAGAAAAACTTTCTTTGTCCTTACCATCGCCGTGAAAGTATAGCGGCAACTCAGCTCTGTAGTGAAGAACCGTCTTTGTAGTGTCTCTCCGGGTCGCGCCGCTTTCACCGTCATTGTCGGAGTGAGAGTCGTTGTCCTCAACAATGTCCTCAGCGCCAACCGCAACCGACTGCAGCGACATGATTCCCAAACTGTCCAACTTAAAACGACCAGGTGAAAAAAAAACTCCGGCCCACGATAACACTGTAGCACTGTCCACAAAACCGTCTCGTCAAGGCGAATGTGAAAAAAAAAACACTTGCAGAGTGCTGCGCTGGCGGCCTGTAGTCTGGTAGATTCCACACGGCTTAAGCTAGTTGACTGCCTCGGCTAATTCACGGAAGAAAAAAAGTAACACCGCTGCTACCAGTTTGTAACCCTGGTTTCTGGATGGGTAGCGTGCCAGGACCGTGGGTGTTGCGGGTTACAAGGGTGTAAACACTTCTTCAATAAAAAGGCACCGTTACGGCAGGACAGGAAGACTTTATTCCACTTCACTTACAGGTCAGGTTCAGCGACGAAGCAACGCATACGAGGCAGACCTAGAACTCTCTCTGGAGGGTCTGTATTAACGGTCCCCACCAAAACAAGGGCAAGCGGAACCAACATCATACTACTCATACTTTCTATCTTCAAACATCTCTGAAGGGAAACACTGAGAGTGATAACAAAATATTATAGACAAAATTAAATAATTACTTAGATTAATAATACCTCAGAATTTAAACACAAAATAAACCCAATGACATTATGTAATATGATACAAATAATGCCTAGGGTAATAACACAACATTTATAATAATTAAAATAACAAACACATAATTTACACGGTTACATTATTATTAGCAGTAATAGCTAGTAGTAGTAGTAGTAGTAGTAGTAGTAGTAGTATGCCTGCTCACACGCGCAAATTCGGCCTCAGCAGTGTCACAAGCCAATAAAATCCGAAAGCTACAGTAGCAAATAAGCTGATGCTGATGAAAATTAAGGTAATATCTTACATCTGAAAATGACATTTTCGCATAATTGATAATCATTTTACCTGTTAAGACGCAGCTGTGACCTCTCGCTCAGCGCAGTTCTCAAATGGTCCTGAAACTGAAAAAAAAGAAGAGGACTTGAGGTTGCCACCTACGCTGTCACGCGGTTCTGACACCGAGCTCCGCCCACTGTTACAGGGGAAAGATGCCCGTATGTACATACTGCATTTGCCTCACAGAACTGGCAACCCTGACAGCGATCAAGAGGCACGGGTCACCTGACCAGCCACTGGCGACCGGGACTACAAGGGCGAGGCACGTATCACATCGGCTCAGCAAGGTGAGTTTATGTTGTTGGCCTTTCCTTCTCGGTTGTTGTTATTAAATCAACAAAGTCATGCACATTACCCCAAAGGTCATAAGCTTAGTTTTTCTACATGCGCGACGTTTGTTTCGCCATTTTGTTGCAGGGACAGGCTCGGTAGCTACAATGTAGTAACTTGTGCAAAATCCGCGAGGAGTCAGACAGAGTTAGATAATAGTTTACAACTTTTAAAAGACGTATTCATTTATTAATTTATCGTGTCTATGGTGTTTGTACACATGGATGAATAAATGAATAGGTCCGGCCCGAACGCGTGGCTCAGGGCGCACTAAATGCGCCCCGAATCTAATCCCAATAGTCTTTAAATCCAATGTTGAGGCTGAGCTCGCTTCACGTCGGCTCAGCAAGGTGAGTTTATGTTGTTGGCCTTTCCCTCTACGTTGTTGTTATTAAATCAACAAAGTCATGCGCATTACCCCAAGGGTCATAAGCCTATTTCTTCTACATATGCGACGTTTGTTCCGCCATTCTGTTGCAGGGACAGGCTCGGTAGCTTCAATGTAATAACTAGTGCAAAGTCCGTGAGGAGTCAGACAGAGTTAGATAGTAGTTTACAACTTTTAAAAGACATATTCATTCATTGATTTATCGTGTTTTATGGTGTTTCTACACATAGATGAATAAATGAATTGGTCTGGTGCGCCGGCCGGAGGGCGTGGCTCAGGGTGCACGACGTGCGCCTCCAATCTAATCCCGAGAATCTTTTCAATCCAATGCTAAGACTGACCTTGATAATCACATCATTGTCATTGTGATTTTTTAATTTTCTGGACCTAGCTTTGTCAAATCGTTTTGCTGATGTAGTTGGGGTTTTGCTTTTGTGTAGTGTTGCAAATGTCAGAGAGACACAGAGAGAGCTATTTAAATTTAGTCCGTGCAGTGATCTCGAGGCCGACCCAACCATCTCAATTCATCTTTAATGGTCGAGCTTAACTAAAAGCAATGCGTGAAATGATTGTTGATTCATCACAATGCGGGTAAAAGCTGCAATCATTAGTGATATTGATATTAAGTAACACCGGCCAGCCCCGATGTGTAGCATGGGCTGTTATCAATGGGCAATGTGTGTATGTATTGAGCTTGTGTCGTGTAAACTGGCCCCAACATGTTTACATGCTGTGCAAGGTGTTACTGTTTGTGAGCTTGTTTGCTGTTGGGTATCTTTTGATTAGACGCATTCATTGTAGAATATGATGTCATCACTTTGTTCTCTCTTCCATTACAAACGCCGCAGATCGAGATGATGTCGGCTCCCGTGAGTCCCCAATTATCTCCCCTACACCAGACCCCGGACACCACGGACACCGACTTCCTCAGCGTTGCCTCAGACAATACCGAATGTCTCCTCGCCGAGGTGGGCCACCACAGCGACATTGGGGGATTCCTTCACGCCGATTTCCGGCTCCCCATACACTGTACCAGCCCCACTAATCCTCATTGCCTCAGATACACGTACGACATCGACGGCATCGTGATGCATGTGCGCCACATGAGGGATATATTTGCGGACGTGTGCTATCTGAACCTGCCCCTGGGGAATGCCAATAGGCTGAAAAAGCAGTATAGCTACTTGAAAAAGCACGTGTACCTGCCAAACTGCAGCCCAGAAGGCATAGCGGCCCTGAAGAATTGCCTCAAACGTAAAATAGCGGACGTCGCGGGAGGCTACGTCCTCAGGCTGTGCGCCGTCCCCAGCAGCCTCACAGAGCCGGACTTCAGGCTGCAAAACCCGAGTCTGTATGCCCCTCTTGCGGCTGAACTGCTAAGAAACGTGACGGACGAGTTTTGCCGACTCCTGAATAACCTAACACCGATGGACATGTCGCGCCCCATGGTACAAAAGCAGGGCACCACCAACCTGGCCTCTTTCCGAGTCCTCAGGATGGATCAACCCTTCATTCTCAGCCTCCTGGACAAGGCGGTGGAGAAGGCCAACAGCTGCTACTTCTTGACCGTCATCGCCACCCTCGGGCAGTTTGGCCAGCGGGATACTGACATCCTGCAAATCAGCGATTTGGTGTCCCACGGTTCAGTGGTGTCCATATCAGTCCACCTTGCTGTAAAGGTGCTGGCTGTGAGGGAGGACACGCATCTCCTCCTCTCTCGTTACGGTCTGCTTGGCCTGATTGGCGCGGGGGTCACTCTTTTCGACACTGGGAATGCACGAAACGTGCAATTTCCAGTCAAACTTGAACAATCTAAGTATGGACGTAGGCCAGGCATTAAGGAGCGTGCTGTCAAAAACCGGCAGAGTAACTTTCCTACAGCTCTACGCCGACGCTCCGCACATTCACTACAGCCAGCCATTCAAACCCCCCGTGAGTGGGGTTCTGGTAACTTGCGGCTTGTCCCACCCAAATTTCACAACCACCCTCACCAGCAGGGCACACACGTACCTCAGGTACATCCGGGACCTGAGCCGCCGCCTGGTGTGTCAGGTGGGATGCTATATTGATATTGATATTGATATATCAATGATATATCATTATATCATATCAATGATATATCATTGATATATCCCTCATGTGGCGCACATGCATCACGATGCCGTCGATGTCGTACGTGTATCTGAGGCAATGAGGATTAGTGGGGCTGGTACAGAAAGGGAGTACTTCTGTCGTGTCAACTGGCTTTGTTTGGAGGAAGGTGCTAAGCGAATTCCTCCGGAAGGAGTGTGAGTACCCCCTTGTGGCCAGAGCTTTAAATAGCGTCTTTGTGGCCTCCATGAAATCACTCTTGTGAGTGCAGATTCTGTGAAAGCGGAGTAGTTGTGATTTGAGGAGACCTCTGTATGTGTGTTTTGGATGATAACTAGTTTTGAATAGGAGAGCATGGGTGTCTGTTTCTTTGAAGAATACTTTGATGTCTAATTTGTTTGTGTGTTGAAAATTGATTCCTTTGAAGGTGGTGGTGTCAAGGAAATCGACAGAGGTGGCACTGGTAGTAAACTTAAGCTTGATGGACGGATTGTGGCCATTCAAGGTAAGTACAAATTGGTCAAATTCCTCCATCGAGTGGGGCCAGACTCCCCAGATGTCATCCAAATACCTGTAATAATGAAGAGGCTTTTTGTTGCAGGCTGCTAGGGCGGAAGTCTCCCACTCTGCCATAAAGATGTTGGCATAAGCCGGTGCGAATTTTTTACCCATAGCGGTGCCTTTGGTCTGTAAATAAAATGTATTATCAAACTCGAAATCATTGCGTCTGAGGTTGATTTCTAGGAGCTGTAATAATTCTTTTGTAGGTCTTTTTTTGTCTGGAAATTGAAAAAAGATGTTTTTTATGGCCTGAATGCCCTCACTGATGTCTATGTTTGTATATAAACTGTCAATGTCCATCGTGAAGAGGATGGAATCTGTGGGTATGTGGAGTCCCTTCACTACGTCAACAAAATGGTAGGTGTCTTTAAGGTATCCCTTATGTGTAGTGGATAAGGGGTTGATGTAATGATGAATAAATTGAGCTGTGTAGTAGGTCTCACTATCACAGTCAGATACAATTGGTCTCCCTGGTGGGATTTCGAAAGGGACAGTCCATTTGGAGGCTTCTTTGTGGATCTTGGGAAGCAGGTAGAATCGTCTGGGGCGAGGTAAAGGGTTGCCGAGCAGGTAAGTGTATTGTTTTTTGTTTATGAACTTTTTGTCTAATAATGATTTGATGATGGGTTGAACAAGTTTTTTGGTTTCTGGATAAATGGGTTCCTTTAAGATTGTGTAGTATTTTTTGTCTTTCAATTGTCTTTTTCCTTCAAATAGATATTGTTCCCTGTCCATGACGACGACTGCACTGCCTTTATCCACTGGTTTAATGATGATGTTTTTGTTTTCCTTTAGTTCCTGAAGGGCTTTGATTTAATCCTGATTCAGATTGTTCCTGACTTTGAGTGCCTGGAAGTTGTTATCGAAATAATTGATGTCTGCCTGGATAAGGTCAGTGATTTCAGGTGGTAATTGAGCAAGGGGTGGACTCCACTCTGACTTGTGTGTAAAAGGAGTGAAGGTAACATCTTTTTTATCTTTGAAAAAGACCTGGAGTTTAAGTCTCCTGTGATACTGCTGCAAATCCCATCTGCTTCGCTCAATGATGTTGCTCTGGCTCCCCCTGGTGGGGATAAAAGAGAGTCCCCTTTCAAGGACCTTGAACTGGGCCTGGGTTAATTTAAATGTCTGTGACAAGTCCAGCACATTTTTTGAGCCCTCCTGAGAGCGCATGCTTACGGGGATGAGCATTTTAAATAGCTCGTCCAGTGGTCGAATATACGTTGTGCGGTAGCCTTAGTCCAGTGTATGTTGTCTTTTCCTGTTTCAAAGGATTTTGGGGGAAGTCTGGGGATGAAAAGACAGTTTTTTTCTGATTTGTCCATTAAGGTGGACGAGACAGGATAGGACATTTAAGCAAGCTTGCATCCGGTGCAGTGCATTGATGTGCTGTTGTCCGTTGCAAGAGAGGTAGATCATCACCTGTGCGTCCCCAGAAGATGTGATACAGTGCTGCACGGTCACGGCTGCTTGTGTGTGTGTGTGTGTGTGTGTGTGTGTGTGTGTGTGTTTTCATGATGTATAATTGATTGAGATTGAATCAGGGCTGGACTGAGTTTAAGTTTAGGCATTAAGATCAATGTTGGAGTCAGGCAGCAAGGTCAGAGTGAGGATAAGACATGACATCATCATTTGAGAGCATTTATTGTGCATGCAGTCATCACCTGTGCTGACATATCACTTATAGCTGTATTTTGCCACGAGTTATGTGGCTGAACTGTAAGTTGTCAAAAGGAGGATCAAGTGAAGGTCATTGGCAGACTGATAAAGAGTCAGGAAACCTCAGAGGCGTCACTTCGACTTTTCAGAGCGGCCCGAACCGAAAATTACACGTGTGGGGGAAAAAAACAAAAACAAAACAGCTCTACTGGTGTGAAATCAGCTCTGATATGCTGTCATTTGTGCATTGTACAAGTACCAGAATGTGTGGCTTGTATAGCATGTATGGTATGTATATTTATTGCATTTAAGCATTTGCTGTGCATTCTTTGTCTCCTCTTATTTGTCGACAGCAAAACCTGGCAGCAGTATTGGAGAAAAATGAACGTGTTGGTGTGGTTAATGGACGAGAGGATATGGTGGCAGTCTCCAGCATGGGCTCAGCTACCCCTTACATTTCTCAAAAGCCTCCTCATGGTGCTGGATTACCTCTTCACGGACAAAAGCAGGTCAGAGACAAACACAAAAATGGAATCAAACTACTGTATCCAGGCAGCGCCACCGATGAACAGTTATGCTTACTGCTGAATTGCAACAGGTAAGTGAAACAGGTAACTGCTTCCATGGTATCACATGCAATTTATTGTAAAACTTAGTGTATGTATATGTGTATATATATATATATATATCCAAATATAGACAAAGATTAAAAAAAAGATTTCAAGATTTTAAAGCAGTATTCATCATCAGTATACATCTGCTGCAGTCGTCTCCCAGGATATTTAAGCAAGCTTGCACCCGGTGCAGTGCATTGTATGTGCTGTTGTCCCTGCTTGTCTCAAAGGTGGATCATCATCAGAGGTGCTGCCCCACCACAAGTGCTGCGGGGCTGCATTGTCACCTCTTGATCTTTGACATGTCAACGGCTGTAAGTCTGGGACGCAGGCGGCCACAAGTGTTTTTGTACATAAACATCCCCTGCTGCTTTTGAATAAAGTTCATCCTCGCTCGAGTAATTCTGGATGTTTGTGTAACATTTTCACATGATCTGTGTTTCTGCTGTGTGAGCATCGAAGGGCAAAAGGTACCTTTTTTGTAATTATCTTGGTGACTTCCTGTAGCGTGGTTTTACACACACACACACACATATTTACACACACATATATATATATACATATAGATATAGATAGATAGACGGATAGATAGATACATATATGTGTCTCTTTGTTCTGTAAGTGTCTGAGACTGCCTTTCACAAATCTAAACTGTTTACATATGTGGTCACCTGTCTCCATCTAGTGGACAAAAGAAGCAATTGCATCCACATCATGAAATTGTAGATTTTAGAAGCACACCACTAACAAACCATGAAAAAGCAGTGGTTTTCACCTGAAATCAAATGGAAATGCAATCAATGGAACCCAAAGACTATTGTTAGCAGAAGTGAAGTGTTTTAGTGTTTCATCTTGGACATCGCCTTTGTTTTTCCTTGTATAATCATGTCCAAATTATGCCATACTTGACTCATTTCATCAGCTCAGTGTCTCTGGTAGAATGAAATGCATTCCATGTCACCTGCAATGTTTGTCTGAACACTTTGTTTCTCAAATAAATTAGTTAAAGAAAAGACAGTGCCTTTGTGTTTTTCACTTTTTTCTGTCACCCTTCGTCAATCTAATGTTGACAAGACTTCAAGGCATTTTCTTTCTCAGCAAAAACATTTATTTAAAACATGGTAATCATAACACTGACAACCACAACAAACAAACAAACAAACAAACATAACATGAACTTAAGTAGAACAGTCCCCACAACTTCCCAAACATCACAGCACACGTGTTTTTTAATCGTCCAGCCACTCCAGGTCCATGCCCTCCCCTTTGAAGGACGCCCGCCTTACTCCGTAGTCCCAACACAATTCATCGTTAACGGCTATGTCTCTGGTGGCCAAGAAGAGGACAGTGTCTTTGGCTCCGTCTGGAAAGTTAAGTCGGAAGACCACGGGCTTAACATTAAAAGCCTTGCACAAGTGGTTCATCCTTCGGCCAAAAGTGTCCTTGGCAGGGCGACACTCGCAGGGGAAGGTCTTCGAATCGAGGCACATCTTCGTGCCGAACCTGCCCTTAAAAAAGAACAGGTAGCACATCACTCCCTCCTCCAGGTCTTCCATCCTCTTCTTCCCCTCAGGTTCTGATATGAGCTTTCCATGGTAGTCACATATCACGTCCCCTTTGGAGAAGGGCATGGTGGCAATGACACCTGCACAAGAAAAAAAACAACACATAAACAGCTGTTGTTTAGCGGCCATTGCAAAGTCCTTACAGGACAGTTGTGCTTTTCTGTCTCTCCTCACCTTTACCCTTGGGTTCTCCAAAATCTTTTATCGCAATCCCCCTCCACTTTTGCTCCACCACTGATTTCATGACATCTTCATTTTCTTCAATGGCAGTCTTTAAAGGGGACACCCACGCCTGAAGCACATCACTGAAAGAGGGGACATTTGTCAGCCACCCCTCCTTCGTGACGATGGCTTTTACTTTTTCCTCTTTCGGACACTGCCTGCCACAGGAAGCTGGGAGGAAAAGAGTGAGTGAGTGAGTGAGTGAAGTGAGTGAGTCAGTGAGTGAGTGAGTGAACAAGTGAGTGAGGCAGTGAGTAAGGCAGTCAGTCAGGCAGTCAGTGTGTGTGTCCGTCACACAGGTGATGACGAAAGAAGATGCAGTCATATTGAGACACGAAGAAAGTTTTCCACAGACAGCATACAATATGTTTTGGACAAAGACAAAGCTGGTGCCTACCAGCGACATGTAGCACACGCTTCTCGTACTGCATACGTCTCCACATGTAGTAATAGGTCCGTTGACCTCCAAATCCGGCGTCGGCGATGTCATCTTTGGACGGGGGGAGGGCACCGATCGTTATGGGGAATTCTGTCACGAAAGCGTCCCATTGGTCGTCAAATGAGCCTTTCGCTGACGCCGAACTGCAGGAAGAGAAAAGCACACATCACAATCGGGCAGTTGTGACTTTCGGACGCGTTGCGTCGGCACCGAAACAAACAGTGTTTACCTTTTGTCCTGGTCAGCCGTCCCTGCGGCCTCGGACGTCCCCGCGGCCTCGGACGTTGCCATGTATGCTCTCTGTTTAATGGGTGGAGCATCTCCTGTCCTGATACTGTGTCTAACTACGTTTGTGTGTCCATAGTCATGGTCATGAGCACTGAAAACATCACTGTATGACAACAATAAAGACTGAAGCTCGTGTCGTTGTTCATCAGTAATTTCTGCCTGACTGAGATCAACATCTGGTAACAACTGTTGAAAAGATGGTTCTGTCCTAGCTGTAACTGCGGACACACTAGGATCCTCTACATGGAAGTCAACCTCGTGGTCTTTATCAAGAGCATGGAAATCACCTAATCTGGTGTCAGATGGAACCTGGAGCTCAGTATTAGTGGGGTTCATTACTCTAACGCAAGTCAACCCTGCCTGTACATGAGCTAGCGTCCTTGCTGCTAACAGGCCCTGGAAGCTTGGTGGACCTGGCTCTAGGACACCTGTGTAGTCTGTGTCAAGATCAGCTACACCAATAGCGGGCTGAACCTTAGCTAAAACAGTCATCTGTGACATAGCAGGAACAACTATGGGTGATAGTGTGACAGCATGGCAGCTCAAAGGGGCCACCTCAGTAGCACGCAGGAGAGGGACAGTGGTATTGCTGCCCACTTTCAAATTACCTTCCCCTACGTTCAATACTGCATGATGTGAAAGCAGGAAGTCCCAACCTAGGATTACTGGCTGTGTTATGTTCCTGACCACTTGGACTATGTGGGTGAACATCTCATTACCTAGCCTGATGGTTATAGGAAGTGTGCCTAGGTTTTCTAAATAGTCACCAGTCACTGCCCTAGGTAAAAGCTCAGAGCGTTGCATGGGTTTAGTTCTCAAAGAGGGGACTGACATCCTAAAGGCCTCACTAATCAGTGAAATGTCTGACCCTGAGTCTAAGAAGACTTTAGTGGCAATGTTCTCTATAATAGAAATCACGCAACGTGTGGGGGCTTTACAAGGAAGAGGTGACTTGTGTTGTTGGGCCTCACGTTTGGTAGCAGCAGACACTTGGCCCTCAGCACCTGCTACCACTCTTTTCCCTGACAGGGGTCTTCTTCAGTGAAGCTGACACGATAGTCTCTTTCTCCTCGTTGTTGGTGTCTCTGCCTGACAGAGAGAGGAGAGTGTGAATCATACCTGGATCTGTCAGAGTCATTGGAGGCGTGTCTGTGAGAGTCACCATAATGTGGGTCTCGTGGACCCGGACGATGAGGGGAGTAGCGCCTGTCTGGGCTGCCCCGCCTGAAGCGATCCTGCTGGTAAGCAGAATGATGATCACATCGATGAGGTGAAGAAGATGGAGGAGTAGGTGAGTATCGTCTGTCACGGTGAGTAGAGGGATATCTGGGGCGATGATCACTGCTGGACCGGCTGAGCCTGTGATGGTCATGATCACTGTGGGACCAGCTGGATCTGCGATGATGTCGTGCAGGAGAGTATCCACCACGGTCAGGTGACGCAGATGGGGAGCGACGGTATCTTTCTCTGCCACGCCGATACCCTTTGTTCATCTTGTTGGTCATATCTTTGGGTGGAAGCAGCAACATGTGGAATGCAGTGTTGAGCTGCGAGGTCAGGATTACGTCCCAGCTGAGAAACTTCCAGCCGGAGAGCATGAAGATCATTAGGGAGCTGTTTAACTGCCTCAAAAAGTCCAGAAGATGGGTCTGACTGAGATTTCTTATGTCTGGTTGACACCATAGCCGCAAACAGTTCCTCTTGTGGAGCAGGAATAGCAGAAGGCGTGAGTGCAGGTGCAATGACAGGTGGAGGAAGAAGTTTCAGTGCCTCTTGTGCACGCTCCCATTTACATGCAACAGCTAGAGCATCCTCGAGAGTAGCTGCACCATGCTCGTGACATTTGGACTGAAGAATGGGGTCCAGACCAGCAACAAATCTTCTGAAGCGTTCCATGGCAATAGCTGGTTTGCCATATTCTGGGAAAGCTTCTATTACTAGTCTAGTAATTTCTGCAGCATACACTTCTAAGGGTTCTTTAGGCAGACGTTGTCTGGCATTTACAAATGTCTGAAAATGCAGCAAGAATTGTTTTCTTCCAAAAACTTCATTCAGCTTAGCTGCACATTTCTCATAGTCCTGTTGCACATCTGGTGGTAAAGATAGCCAGCATGCCAGTGCATCCCCGCTTAGACGAGTGGGAAGTATCGTAGCAATATCTAGCTGCTGTCCCTCTGCACACGCTTTAACTGCTAGTTCCAGTCTTGTTTTCCACAGAGAAAAACTTTCTTTGTCCTTACCATCGCCGTGAAAGTATGGCGGCAACTCAACTCTGTAGTGAAGAACCGTCTTTGTAGTGTCTCTCCGGGTCGCGCCGCTTTCACCGTCATTGTCGGAGTGAGAGTCGTTGTCCTCAACGATGTCCTCAGCGCCAACCGCAACCGACTGCAGCGACATGATTCCCAAACTGTCCAACTTAAAACGACCAGGTGAAAAAAAAACTCCGGCCCACGTTAGCACTGTCCACAAAACCGTCTCGTCAAGGCGAATGTGAAAAAAAAAACACTTGCAGAGTGCTGCGCTGGCGGCCTGTAGTCTGGTAGATTCCACACGGCGTAAGCTAGTTGACTGCCTCGGCTAATTCACGGAAGAAAAAAAGCAACACCGCTGCCACCAGTTTGTAACCCTGGTTTCTGGATGGGTAGCGTGCCAGGACCGTGGGTGTTGCGGGTTACAAGGGTGTAAACACTTCTTCAATAAAAAGGCACCGTTACGGCAGGACAGGAAGACTTTATTCCACTTCACTTACAGGTCAGGTTCAGCGACGAGGCAACGCACACGAGGCAGACCTAGAACTTCTTCTTCTTCTTCTTTGGTGTTTAATGGCAGTCGGCATCCTTAATGTTGCATCAGACCTAGGACTCTCTCTGGAGGGTCTGTATTAACGGTCCCCACCAAAACAAGGGCAAGCGGAACCAACATCATACTACTCATACTTTCTATCTTCAAACATCTCTGAAGGGAAACACTGTGTGATAATAAAATATCATAGACAAAATTAAATAATTACTTAGATTAATAATACCTCAGAATTTAAACACAAAATAAACCCAATGACATTATGTAATATGATACAAATAATGCTTAGGGTAATAACACAAAATTTATAATAATTAAAATAACAAACATATAATTTACACGGTTACATTATTATTATTATTATTATTATTAGTAGTAGTAGTAGTAGTAGTAGTAGTAGTATGCCTGCTCACACGCGCAAATTCGGCCTCAGCAGTGTCACAAGCCAATAAAATCCGAAAGTTACAGTAGCAAATAAGCTGATGCTGATGAAAATTAAGGTAACATCTTACATCTGAAAATGACATTTTCGCATAATTGATAATCATTTTACCTGTTCAGACGCAGTTGTGACCTCTCGCTCAGCGCAGTTCTCAAATGGTCCTGAAACTGAAAAAAAAGAAGAGGACTTGAGGTTGCCACCTACGCTGTCACGCGGTTCTGACACCGAGCTCCGCCCACTGTTACAGGGGAAAGATGCCCGTATGTACATACTGCATTTGCCTCACAGAACTGGCAACCCTGACAGCGATCAAGAGGCACGGGTCACCTGACCAGCCACTGGCGACCGGGACTACAAGGGCGAGGCACGCATCACATCGGCTCAGCAAGGTGAGTTTATGTTGTTGGCCTTTCCTTCTCGGTTGTTGTTATTAAATCAACAAAGTCATGCACATTACCCCAAAGGTCATAAGCTTAGTTTTTCTACATGCGCGACGTTTGTTTCGCCATTTTGTTGCAGGGACAGGCTCGGTAGCTACAATGTAGTAACTTGTGCAAAATCCGCGAGGAGTCAGACAGAGTTAGATAATAGTTTACAACTTTTAAAAGACCTATTCATTTATTAATTTATCGTGTCTATGGTGTTTGTACACATGGATGAATAAATGAATAGGTCCGGCCGGAGCGCGTGGCTCAGGGCGCACTAAATGCGCCCCGAATCTAATCCCAATAGTCTTTAAATCCAATGTTGAGGCTGAGCTCGCTTCACGTCGGCTCAGCAAGGTGAGTTTATGTTGTTGGCCTTTCCCTCTACGTTGTTGTTATTAAATCAACAAAGTCATGCGCATTACCCCAAAGGTCATAAGCCTATTTCTTCTACATATGCGACGTTTGTTCCGCCATTCTGTTGCAGGGACAGGCTCGGTAGCTTCAATGTAATAACTAGTGCAAAGTCCGTGAGGAGTCAGACAGAGTTAGATAGTAGTTTACAACTTTTAAAAGACATATTCATTCATTGATTTATCGTGTTTTATGGTGTTTCTACACATAGATGAATAAATGAATTGGTCTGGTGCGCCGGCCGGAGGGCGTGGCTCAGGGTGCACGACGTGCGCCTCCAATCTAATCCCGAGAATCTTTTCAATCCAATGCTAAGACTGACCTTGATAATCACATCATTGTCATTGTGATTTTTTAATTTTCTGGACCTAGCTTTGTCAAATCGTTTTGCTGATGTAGTTGGGGTTTTGCTTTTGTGTAGTGTTGCAAATGTCAGAGAGACACAGAGAGAGCTATTTAAATTTAGTCCGTGCAGTGATCTCGAGGCCGACCCAACCATCTCAATTCATCTTTAATGGTCGAGCTTAACTAAAAGCAATGCGTGAAATGATTGTTGATTCATCACAATGCGGGTAAAAGCTGCAATCATTAGTGATATTGATATTAAGTAACACCGGCCAGCCCCGATGTGTAGCATGGGCTGTTATCAATGGGCAATGTGTGTATGTATTGAGCTTGTGTCGTGTAAACTGGCCCCAACATGTTTACATGCTGTGCAAGGTGTTACTGTTTGTGAGCTTGTTTGCTGTTGGGTATCTTTTGATTAGACGCATTCATTGTAGAATATGATGTCATCACTTTGTTCTCTCTTCCATTACAAACGCCGCAGATCGAGATGATGTCGGCTCCCGTGAGTCCCCAATTATCTCCCCTACACCAGACCCCGGACACCACGGACACCGACTTCCTCAGCGTTGCCTCAGACAATACCGAATGTCTCCTCGCCGAGGTGGGCCACCACAGCGACATTGGGGGATTCCTTCACGCCGATTTCCGGCTCCCCATACACTGTACCAGCCCCACTAATCCTCATTGCCTCAGATACACGTACGACATCGACGGCATCGTGATGCATGTGCGCCACATGAGGGATATATTTGCGGACGTGTGCTATCTGAACCTGCCCCTGGGGAATGCCAATAGGCTGAAAAAGCAGTATAGCTACTTGAAAAAGCACGTGTACCTGCCAAACTGCAGCCCAGAACGCATAGCGGCCCTGAAGAATTGCCTCAAACGTAAAATGGCGGACGTCGCGGGAGGCTACGTCCTCAGGCTGTGCGCCGTCCCCAGCAGCCTCACAGAGCCGGACTTCAGGCTGCAAAACCCGAGTCTGTATGCCCCTCTTGCGGCTGAACTGCTAAGAAACGTGACGGACGAGTTTTGCCGACTCCTGAATAACCTGACACCGATGGACATGTCGCGCCCCACGGTACAAAAGCAGGGCACCACCAACCTGGCCTCTTTCCGAGTCCTCAGGATGGATCAACCCTTCATTCTCAGCCTCCTGGACAAGGCGGTGGAGAAGGCCAACAGCTGCTACTTCTTGACCGTCATCGCCACCCTCGGGCAGTTTGGCCAGCGGGATACTGACATCCTGCAAATCAGCGATTTGGTGTCCCACGGTTCAGATAACTAGTTTTGAATAGGAGAGCATGGGTGTCTGTTTCTTTGAAGAATACTTTGATGTCTAATTTGTTTGTGTGTTGAAAATTGATTCCTTTGAAGGTGGTGGTGTCAAGGAAATCGACAGAGGTGGCACTGGTAGTAAACTTAAGCTTGATGGACGGATTGTGGCCATTCAAGGTAAGTACAAATTGGTCAAATTCCTCCATCGAGTGGGGCCAGACTCCCCAGATGTCATCCAAATACCTGTAATAATGAAGAGGCTTTTTGTTGCAGGCTGCTAGGGCGGAAGTCTCCCACTCTGCCATAAAGATGTTGGCATAAGCCGGTGCGAATTTTTTACCCATAGCGGTGCCTTTGGTCTGTAAATAAAATGTATTATCAAACTCGAAATCATTGCGTCTGAGGTTGATTTCTAGGAGCTGTAATAATTCTTTTGTAGGTCTTTTTTTGTCTGGAAATTGAAAAAAGATGTTTTTTATGGCCTGAATGCCCTCACTGATGTCTATGTTTGTATATAAACTGTCAATGTCCATCGTGAAGAGGATGGAATCTGTGGGTATGTGGAGTCCCTTCACTACGTCAACAAAATGGTAGGTGTCTTTAAGGTATCCCTTATGTGTAGTGGATAAGGGGTTGATGTAATGATGAATAAATTGAGCTGTGTAGTAGGTCTCACTATCACAGTCAGATACAATTGGTCTCCCTGGTGGGATTTCGAAAGGGACAGTCCATTTGGAGGCTTCTTTGTGGATCTTGGGAAGCAGGTAGAATCGTCTGGGGCGAGGTAAAGGGTTGCCGAGCAGGTAAGTGTATTGTTTTTTGTTTATGAACTTTTTGTCTAATAATGATTTGATGATGGGTTGAACAAGTTTTTTGGTTTCTGGATAAATGGGTTCCTTTAAGATTGTGTAGTATTTTTTGTCTTTCAATTGTCTTTTTCCTTCAAATAGATATTGTTCCCTGTCCATGACGACGACTGCACTGCCTTTATCCACTGGTTTAATGATGATGTTTTTGTTTTCCTTTAGTTCCTGAAGGGCTTTGATTTAATCCTGATTCAGATTGTTCCTGACTTTGAGTGCCTGGAAGTTGTTATCGAAATAATTGATGTCTGCCTGGATAAGGTCAGTGATTTCAGGTGGTAATTGAGCAAGGGGTGGACTCCACTCTGACTTGTGTGTAAAAGGAGTGAAGGTAACATCTTTTTTATCTTTGAAAAAGACCTGGAGTTTAAGTCTCCTGTGATACTGCTGCAAATCCCATCTGCTTCGCTCAATGATGTTGCTCTGGCTCCCCCTGGTGGGGATAAAAGAGAGTCCCCTTTCAAGGACCTTGAACTGGGCCTGGGTTAATTTAAATGTCTGTGACAAGTCCAGTACATTTTTTGAGCCCTCCTGAGAGCGCATGCTTACGGGGATGAGCATTTTAAATAGCTCGTCCAGTGGTCGAATATACGTTGTGCGGTAGCCTTAGTCCAGTGTATGTTGTCTTTTCCTGTTTCAAAGGATTTTGGGGGAAGTCTGGGGATGAAAAGACAGTTTTTTTCTGATTTGTCCATTAAGGTGGACGAGACAGGATAGGACATTTAAGCAAGCTTGCATCCGGTGCAGTGCATTGATGTGCTGTTGTCCGTTGCAAGAGAGGTAGATCATCACCTGTGCGTCCCCAGAAGATGTGATACAGTGCTGCACGGTCACGGCTGCTTGTGTGTGTGTGTGTGTGTGTGTGTGTGTTTTCATGATGTATAATTGATTGAGATTGAATCAGGGCTGGACTGAGTTTAAGTTTAGGCATTAAGATCAATGTTGGAGTCAGGCAGCAAGGTCAGAGTGAGGATAAGACATGACATCATCATTTGAGAGCATTTATTGTGCATGCAGTCATCACCTGTGCTGACATATCACTTATAGCTGTATTTTGCCACGAGTTATGTGGCTGAACTGTAAGTTGTCAAAAGGAGGATCAAGTGAAGGTCATTGGCAGACTGATAAAGAGTCAGGAAACCTCAGAGGCGTCACTTCGACTTTTCAGAGCGGCCCGAACCGAAAATTACACGTGTGGGGGAAAAAAACAAAAACAAAACAGCTCTACTGGTGTGAAATCAGCTCTGATATGTTGTCATTCGTGCATTGTACAAGTACCACAATGTGTGGCTTGTATAGCATGTATGGTATGTATATTTATTGCATTTAAGCATTTGCTGTGCATTCTTTGTCTGCTCTTATTTGTCGACAGCAAAACCTGGCAGCAGTATTGGAGAAAAATGAACGTGTTGGTGTGGTTAATGGACGAGAGGATATGGTGGCAGTCTCCAGCATCGGCTCAGCTACCCCTTACATTTCTCAAAAGCCTCCTCATGGTGCTGGATTACCTCTTCACGGACAAAAGCAGGTCAGAGACAAACACAAAAATGGAATCAAACTACTGTATCCAGGCAGCGCCACCAATGAACAGTTATGCTTACTGCTGAATTGCAACAGGTGAGTGAAACAGGTAACTGCTTCCATGGTATCACATGCAATTTATTGTAAAACTTAGTGTATGTATATGTGTTATATATATATAATGTATGTATATATATATATATATATATATATATATATATATATATATATATATATATATATATATATATCCAAATATAGACAAAGATTAAAAAAAAGATTTCAAGATTTTAAAGCAGTATTCATCATCAGTATACATCTGCTGCAGTCGTCTCCCAGGATATTTAAGCAAGCTTGCACCCGGTGCAGTGCATTGTATGTGCTGTTGTCCCTGCTTGTCTCAAAGGTGGATCATCATCAGAGGTGCTGCCCCACCACAAGTGCTGCGGGGCTGCATTGTCACCTCTTGATCTTTGACATGTCAACGGCTGTAAGTCTGGGACGCAGGCGGCCACAAGTGTTTTTGTACATAAACATCCCCTGCTGCTTTTGAATAAAGTTCATCCTCGCTCGAGTAATTCTGGATGTTTGTGTAACATTTTCACATGATCTGTGTTTCTGCTGTGTGAGCATCGAAGGGCAAAAGGTACCTTTTTTGTAATTATCTTGGTGACTTCCTGTAGCGTGCTTTTACACACACACACACACACACACATATTTACACACACACATATATATATATACATATAGATATAGATAGATAGACAGATAGATAGATACATATATGTGTCTCTTTGTTCTGTAAGTGTCTGAGACTGCCTTTCACAAATCTAAACTGTTTACATATGTGGTCACCTGTCTCCATCTAGTGGACAAAAGAAGCAATTGAATCCACATCATGAAATTGTAGATTTTAGAAGCACACCACTTACAAACCATGAAAAAGCAGTGGTTTTCACCTGAAATCAAATGGAAATGCAATCAATGGAACCCAAAGACTATTGTTAGCAGAAGTGAAGTGTTTTAGTGTTTCATCTTGGACATCGCCTTTGTTTTTCCTTGTATAATCATGTCCAAATTATGCCATACTTGGTAATCATAACACTGACAACCACAACAAACAAACAAACAAACATAACATGAACTTAAGTAGAACAGTCCCCACAACTTCCCAAACATCACAGCACACGTGTTTTTTAATCGTCCAGCCACTCCAGGTCCATGCCCTCCCCTTTGAAGGACGCCCGCCTTACTCCGTAGTCCCAACACAATTCATCGTTAACGGCTATGTCTCTGGTGGCCAAGAAGAGGACAGTGTCTTTGGCTCCGTCTGGAAAGTTAAGTCGGAAGACCACGGGCTTAACATTAAAAGCCTTGCACAAGTGGTTCATCCTTTGGCCAAAAGTGTCCTTGGCAGGGCGACACTCGCAGGGGAAGGTCTGCGAATCGAGGCACATCTTCGTGCCGAACCTGCCCTTAAAAAAGAACAGGTAGCACATCACTCCCTCCTCCAGGTCTTCCATCCTCTTCTTCCCCTCAGGTTCTGATATGAGCTTTCCATGGTAGTCACATATCACGTCCCCTTTGGAGAAGGGCATGGTGGCAATGACACCTGCACAAGAAAAAAAACAACACATAAACAGCTGTTGTTTAGCGGCCATTGCAAAGTCCTTACAGGACAGTTGTGCTTTTCTGTCTCTCCTCACCTTTACCCTTGGGTTCTCCAAAATCTTTTATCGCAATCCCCCTCCACTTTTGCTCCACCACTGATTTCATGACATCTTCATTTTCTTCAATGGCAGTCTTTAAAGGGGACACCCACGCCTGAAGCACATCACTGAAAGAGGGGACATTTGTCAGCCACCCCTCCTTCGTGACGATGGCTTTTACTTTTTCCTCTTTCGGACACTGCCTGCCACAGGAAGCTGGGAGGAAAGAGTGAGTGAGTGAGTGAGTGAGTGAGTGAGTGAGTGAGTGAACAAGTGAGTGAGGCAGTGAGTAAGGCAGTCGTCAGGCAGTCAGTGTGTGTGTCCGTCACACAGGTGATGACGAAAGAAGATGCAGTCATATTGAGACACGAAGAAAGTTTTCCACAGACAGCATACAATATGTTTTGGACAAAGACAAAGCTGGTGCCTACCAGCGACATGTAGCACACGCTTCTCGTACTGCATACGTCTCCACATGTAGTAATAGGTCCGTTGACCTCCAAATCCGGCGTCGGCGATGTCATCTTTGGACGGGGGGAGGGCACCGATCGTTATGGGGAATTCTGTCACGAAAGCGTCCCATTGGTCGTCAAATGAGCCTTTCGCTGACGCCGAACTGCAGGAAGAGAAAAGCACACATCACAATCGGGCAGTTGTGACTTTCGGACGCGTTGCCGTCGGCACCGAAACAGACAGTGTTTACCTTTTGTCCTGGTCAGCCGTCCCTGCGGCCTCGGACGTCCCCGCGGCCTCGGACGTTGCCACGGCCTCCGTAGTCTCAGCCGCCTCGGACTTGACGGACGGATGGCTCGGGCCCTGTCCCTCGGCAATGTTTTGACAGCTGTGTTGTGGACGAGAGGGGGAACAGACAGAGACCAAAACAAAAACAAAAAACAGAGACAGAGAAAAATAAATTTTCAAGTCACAGCTTACGTTCAGTGGTTGCAATTGTAGGAGACAATACCTTGATAGTAATGTGATAATTAATGACTGGTAATTAATTATCTTATATTTCAAATGTTATACGGGGCACCACCCTCCAATGTTTGATTTTCTTTAAAATAGCTGGAGGGAGCTATTCCAAAACATCTAACTACCCAAGTTGGCTTGGACAGTTAGAGTATCAATTCAATCAGTCTGTTAAATTTCAAATTTATATTTGATCTCCTATTCTGAAGCAATGAATTCTTTCCACGATCCCATCGATTTCCAGCTTCAAATTAAACGTGCACAGACAACGACATAAGGTTGAATATGTTTATTGACTAAATAAATGCAGAATAAATGATATGCAGTAATAATTCAAATGGTTGTCAACAAGTAACAGAAAATGCAGATAACGTGAATAAAGCCTTAATTAGATGACTTTAAACGATGGTGGATTTTGATGTAAAGAACCGGTAATACACAACTACAGGATTAAAATCCTTCCAAAAGGATAATCTGAGGAATGTATTTAAATTTAGGATATATATATATATATTCGAAGCTTTGCAAAACACCAACTCTGATCTCATTCAGTGTGACTTCTGTTGCGTGTGGAAATTCAGCCTACTTTGTTGTAGAGGAAAGGTCCCGGGTCCGGACTGTCTGGATCAGCTTCGTCTCTCTCTGCGGGACAGCAGCGGCGGCTGCAGAACAGCTGGAGTGCGATGTTGTCTCAGGTCGAATGAGGACACCTTTGGCCCAGCGGGGTCTGCGCTTGAGAACGTTGCGGGCGGTCCGGACGCAATTGTGGGATAATCCTTTCTTCGGCTGTGAATTCTTCACGGTTTCTTGAACAGTTAAACTGTACCGACTTGCGAGTTTTATCAGAGTCTCTTTGAGCTGGTAATTACGAAGCTACGAATATATATCGATCGGGCTTCTTGTATAAAAATAACTGGGAAAGGATCGCCGGCCGAACAAGTCCTTCTTTGTTACTAAATACAAAAACAAAAAGAGCTTCTTCTGGCTTTGGCCACGATACTTAAACGATGTAAAAGAATACAAAAAGAGGATTAATTTCGTCCTTGCTTGAGTTTCAAAATAAGGTCGTCTCAAAATAACGGCGCTTCACCTGGGAAAAAGGGTCTACAGGTGATTAAAATCTCCGGAGGTAAAAAGGTCTCGGAGTCACAAACTAACCCAGCTGGCACCAGACGTCACTTAGACGTCACAGAGACGTTGGCCTCCTACGTTGAATAGACGTTAATATTTAGTTGAAAATGAAAATCGGGTTAACGTCTAAACTTAACGTTGATCTGATATCAAAATCCAACGTTAGACAGATGTTACATTTTTATATTAAATCAGCGTCGGGTTTAGACATTAACCTGATTTTCATTTTCAACTATAATATAACATATATCCAACGTTGGACTTGGATATTAAATCAACGTTGGGTTTTTGACGTTAACCCGATTTTCATTTTCAACTAAAATATAACATATATCCAACGTTGGACTTAGATATTAAATCAACGTTGGGTTTTGACGTTAACCCGATTTTCAATTTCTACTAAAATATAACATATATCCAACGTTGGACTTGGATATCAAATCAACGTTGGGTTTTGACGTTAACCCGATTTTCATTTTCAACTAAATACTAACGTCTATTCAACGTTTGACTAGGATATCAAATCAACGTTGGGTTTTGACGTTAACCCGATTTTCATTTTCAACTAAAATATAACATCTATCCAATGTTGGACTTAGATATCAAATCAACGTTGGGTTTTGACGTTAACCCGATTTTCATTTTCAACTAAAATATAACATACATCCAACGTTGGACTTGGATATCAAATCAACGTTGGGTTTTGACGTTAACCCGATTTTCATGTTCAACTAAATACTAACGTCTATTCAACGTTTGACTAGGATATCAAATCAACGTTGGGTTTTGACGTTAACCCGATTTTCATTTTCAACTAAAATATAACATCTATCCAATGTTGGACTTAGATATCAAATCAACGTTGGGTTTTGATGTTAACCCAATTTTCATTTTCAACTAAAATACAACATAGTTATGAGACGTTGGATTTTGATATCAAATCAACATTGGGTTTAAACATCAACTCTTTTCAATTAAAACATAACATCCACCCAACATGTGAATTTTAAGTCTAATCCAACATACATTATATTTTGATGTGAAACCAATATTGGATTTTGATGTCAAACGGATTTTAATGTTCAACTATAGTTCAACCTCTATTTAACAGTATAGTTTAATGTCAAACTAACGTTGGGTTTTGATTTCAACCCATTTTTCATTTAACTAGAATTCAGTGTCTATCCAACATTGGCGTTTGATGTTCAAACTTTTGTTGGTAAGGATTCATTTAAAAACACTGTTTAGAAAAAAAAAAAAAAAGGAAATGAAACAAAGCTTTTATTGTTGAGAGCCAGATCATAATTGTATAGGTAATACTTCAACTGTAGGTGTAGCCGATTTCTTGGCTCTCTATTTTTATTAGATAGACAAAGCGTTTTTGTTTGTGATGCCAGATGCCAGACATAATACTACAGTTTTAACATTTTAACACAATTTTAACACATTTAACAAAAAGGTTTCAACATTTAAAAACAATAAATATTTAAAACTTAACTTTTAAAGAACAGTTAACAACACTTAAAAACAACAACAACAACAACAGGACAGTGCAGACAGAGTGAGGTGGCAGGAGAGTAATAATAATAATAGTCACTGCTGAATCTGGCTTTTCCTGCAACCTCCGCCCATCCTGTCTGGGGCATATTTTAGACAGAAGGCCACAGCCTCAGATATCTTGGCCTCCGTCTCCTCCTCCCTCCCTGGAGTCTTCAGGACACTCTCTGTAAGAAATATTTGAAACTTCAGAGTACAGGACAAGTAAGGCTACAGTAAGAGTTGAAACGAGGTGTCGATCACCCAAATTGACCAATCCGTTGCAGAGATAGAGCCCTGCGTACTTGCCCAAAGACGAGAAGCTTTGTCGCCATTACCCAGTGCAACCTAGCGCGCAGCGCGTTACAGCGGCAGGATCTTGCACTTTGCCGGTTATTTCTGTAAGTTTCGTGAGAAATATGGCAAAACAAGACCCAGAGAAACTTAGGACAGCCACAGAAGTGTTGGAATTTCTGGAGTTGGACGCTGAAAACACAATATGCGTCAGTGACGCGTAGTCGGAAGATAAGAATCGTCTTCACCCTGAAGATACGCATGAAGACAGTGACCACGACTATTCTCTGCCATCATTGGAAAGGTATGGAATGTTTTGTAAATGTTGTATGTATAGATTCATGCTATCTAGGTGAAGCTATAAGCTTTGTGGGGCAACATTTTGGCTCATGATGTGAAAATATGACACAGAGGAGGTTGCGCTCAATGCATTTAGTTTTGTGTGTGCGTATTTATTTCCCCAGTACAGTGGGTTTCTTCTTACCCTGTTTCTGAGTTTCATGATTTATATGTAATTGCAATTTGATGAATGAATATATATTTATATATGTATTTTTTTTCTTCTGCGTTTGGATTTACAGCAATGAGGATTATGAACCACTGCATGCCAGTGACCTGCCATCCATAACAAGGACCAGAAGAGCTGGTCCTCTCTGCCTCACATCCACAAAGAACTGCTTTCAGCTGTGGCATGATGGACAATAGTACAGTAGATATATGACACTCCTGTAAATAATGGTGTAAATAATTGTTTTTGTTTGCTGTGTGTTTTTATAGTTCACAGAAATGTTTGCAGTATTATAAAATTAAATCTGTCCATTTGGATTCAAGATGCAATTGCTTTTATCATTTTTTGAATGGGAAATATAATATATATATATATCTATATAATATATATTATATATATAATATATGTCTATAAAGCCAAAACTGTTGTATTTTGATGTTTTGAATACCATTAGTGATATACAAATGAAAAATATAATATATAATATATTTGTATATCAGAAAATACAAATGGCACAAATGGTGCCAAAATGTGCCAAAATGGCCATTTTGGAGAGTTCGCCTAAGATGTCTGGGCTAAAACATCTCTAATTTTGTTCTGCTGTACTTGATCAAAATCAACCTTTGCAGAGACAATGTCCACATATTGTACTATGATTTGAAAGAGGTTTAAAGCTTTGGCAGCAATATCTCTAAGGGATACACACCCTGAAAGTGCATTTTTTTTAGGCGAGACTGAAAATTATTGAATTTTTGCTGTGTGTCATCTTCATTTACTATTCACCAGTAACACATACACTGATAATTACACATCTCAACAAATCCTCAAAGTGTTCCCTTTCCCATGACACCAAAAGTGTTCAAATAAACCTTGTGGTTGCAGAGATATACTCATTTTATTATGGATATGCAATTTTCGAGCAGAAGCCCAGAAAATTGGCTTGGGGCTTAAATTAAACCACATTTTTTAATCTAATTGTTTTAACAAAAAACAATCATGCATTCTGTGATGTAAGGGTTTAGATTTGAAGAACAGCACTATTTGCTAGTAAACTGTCAAAAGTCACAGTCACCAACACAGACAACACGGTGGCCAAAAGAAGATGAAAATGTTGCCCAAAAAGACAAAAATGTCCCTGATGGGACCTTAACACCGTGTCCTAACCGGATGCGATGCAATGCGATGCGAGCGACAGCTGCAAAATTAATGGTTTTATATTGTAATGTCCTAACTGCCCGCGAGCGACGCAGCGCAACTCGACGCGCCGTGTAGAGCCCGACGCCCGGTTTCTATTTCTGTCGCTCGCGTTGACAGTGCCATGGACGAGGAGCAGCTGATTCAGTTGGTAGAAACTAGGAGCTACCTGTACAATACCTCCTCATTTCACTACAAAAATGTCAACCCAGCTGGCATTTTAAGGTTGAGTCACTGTTGAATCAACGTCAGGTGCCAGAGATGGATAACCGTTGAATTTTATTTAGATTTTGCAAATCTAATCAACGTTGAAATAGCAACGTCATTCCTACGTCACGTTTCTCAACATAGGTGAATTCGCCAACACTGAATCAATATTGATTTTAGTTTAGATTTTGCAAATCCAATCAATGTTGAAATTTCAACGTCACTATAAAGTCCTGCTTTTCAACATAGTTTGACACACTATATATTTTTGTTACACTGTTTTCACTAAAGTAATGATGTGTTCAACAGTAGCTCCAGTAACACTAAACACCTTAAAATGGATACATTAACAATAAGTACACAACCACACCATTTTAACCAAACTCAATGTTTATTAGTTTGTTTTGTCATTGTTTTAAGTACAAAGTTATTATTATTATTGTTATTATTATTGTCTATGCCCTAATTACACACAGATATCTATCGGTTACAGTGTGGCCAACAGTTGAGACCCGTTGGCCACACTGTAACGTTAATTCACGTCAGTTAACCGACGTGAATGACGCTCTCTAATAGCAACTAACTTGCTGTTGCCAATATTATATGTCAAGAAACATCTAAATCACACAATATAAAACTAGTTTTCTGTTTAAAAAGTACAAACGTAGGAAGCAAGTACTCACCCATCTTTTAACCGGAGAGAGCGTCAGATGTGACGCGATTGTCGGACGCTCGCTCGCATCGCTTGTCCTACACCGTGTCCTAACTGGAAGCGATGCGAGCGAGCGTCCGACAATCGCGTCACATCTGACACAAACTAATAAACATTGAGTTTGGTTAAAAGGGTGTGGTTGTGTACTTATTGTTAATGTATCTATTTTAAGGTGTTTAGTGTTACTGGAGCTACTGTTGAACACATCATTACTTTAGTGAAAACAGTGTAACAAAAATATATAGTGTGTCGAACTATGTTGAAACTATGTGAACTCTATCCACACTGAATGCGTTGACTATGTGCGTCTGTTGCCCTGGAAACACATCAGCTGTCCGCTCGACATCCGACTGGAGAGAGACCTAACTGCCCGGTTAAAAGATGGATGAGTACTTGCTTCCTACGTTTGTACTTTTTAAACAGAAAACTAGTTTTATATTGTGTGATTTAGATGTTTCTTGACATATAATATAGGCAACAGCAAGTTAGTTGCTATTAGAGAGCGTCATTCACGTCAGTTAATTAACATTACAGTGTGGCCAGCGGGTCTCAACTGTTGGCCACACTGTAACCAATAGATATCTGTGTGTAATTAGGGCATAGATAATAATAATAACAATAATAATAATAACTTTGAGCATTATCATAATTAAGTTATCAATCTGTGATGTAAATAACAAAATGCAAACATTAAAGATTTTCTAAAAGCGTCTGTATTTTAATTGACAATAGTTTTTATATAAATTACACAAAAGAAAAAGAAAATGTGATTTGTTTGAGTTATTTCGGCCATAAGCGGTCATATTGACCGCACAGCGTTTCGCGGGATTTCATTCATTGTCTCTCTTGTCTTTAACTTTGTTAGCGTCTCCAGCTGTGCATCTTTGTGAATTTACTTGCGAGTTAATTATTATAGTTGCGGTTGGCACCTTGGGCAAACACAAACGGGAGTTTCCTCCTCGAATCAGCGAGCGGAGCTGTTCAAGTGCTGAAGTGATGCGACTCTGACTGTGTATCAGGGAAAGCCGAGGAAGAATGTCTGCATACGGGCGAAGGCAAAACCAGAGTCTGTGATGTGCTACAACAACACCAAGTATAGCGAGGACGTCCCGGACCGGATGCGAGGGCGTACTCCGTCAAAGGCGGAAAGATGGCCGGCAGCGGTCTTCTATAACATCCTCGGCCTGGCTGGGATCAATGCCTGCATCTTTTTCAAGGGGCACCAGCAGCAGGAGAGCCCGGAGGAAAGTCCTGCAGCAGCAGCGGACACGGAGGCAGTGCCGGTCCAAAGAGCTGCAAACAGAACCAAACCTCGGACATTTGAAATGCCACAAGCCCGTGTGTGGTGACTGAACGAGGAGAGCGGAGGTAGCTGCGGAGACTTCCACCTTATTGACATTTTTGTAGTGAAATCAGGAGGTGTCGTACAGGTAGCTCCTAGTTTCTACCAACTGAATCAGCTGCTCCTCGTCCATGGCGCTGTCAACGCTTTAGGACATTACAATATAAAACCATTAATTTTGCAGCTGTCGCTCGCTCGCATCGCATCCGGTTAGGACACAAGAAAAGAAGAGCTCCGTGAAGCTCTGTGCAGCGAAAGCGAAACTCACTGAGGAGGGCTGCTGGCCCCGCCAGCTGTCCCGGATGGTAGCCCATCCCCCTCTCTCAGCAGCAGTTGTTGTCAGGACTTCAACAAAAAAAGGGGGGAAATAAGAAAAAGAAATACAGTCCGAGTGAAGCATCGGAGCCACGAACTGATACCCGGCCGTCACGAGCAACGGTAGCCCGGTGGTAACGAGTAAGAGGGCTGTTGCGGTGAGCTGGGAAGCTAATGCTCGCGGCGGATGCTAGCCGCCACCGCTAAAACCCTCACACTCGAAGCTAACTACTCTAACGTTAGAGTTACTCTTCGAGGCTCCCGTTCTTGGTGGCGGCCGGGTAACGGCCCGCGGTTACAGAACTTTACTTGGACTGTATTTTTTTTTTCTCACTCCTGAGAACTGCTGCTGGCAGGAGGCTGCAGTTGAGCCCGAGAGAAGGGGCTCAGTTTGAATGTTTTAGTTTACAAACGGCAACGAACAAACCTCCAGATTTTGTCCCCGCACTTGCATGATGAATTGAGAAAAACGGCAAACTCTTATTACATTCACCCACACATACATGCTCAACATTTAGAAGACACTTACCTGTGGCACCTGTGGTAATTACCTGATAGCAAGCAGTCTCCTCTCAGATTGTCTTGCCGTGCTAAATTGTCGTGTATGAGCGGGTTCTTCGTAGAGCGGGTCTAGGCGCGTTCAAATTGAACTCCTCCTGCATCAGCGAGATCTGCGGGCGACGGCAGGGGCGGAGCTACAAACGCTGCTATGAAGTCGGACACTCTCTTTTCCCGTAGACGTGACGTGACTGAGCTTGCGTGTTTGCCTTCCTCGTCTGGGAAGAAGTGGAGGAAATTGAAATTCCATTAATGTTTGAGGAAAATCAACAACGACGGTGATCAGTTTTCTTACCTGATTGCTTTGGGAATTTTGCTGGCCTTTTTCTCATATTAGTCCCCTTCGGAAATTATTTAATCTGAGATGTTCAAAATAGTAGTCCATCAAAACATGTAGAATGAACTTTGTCTAACTGGTACATTACAGTAAGTCTTGCCCAATGACAATACAATACAATTACAACAGTTATTAATTATTATGATGACAACTGTGCTTAGGTGCATGATTATATAAAAGCTGAGGGGAATTTGCTGACTACATTTAACCAATATGCATAAAGACGCATAAGATGATGCATTTTCTGATAGCAACATTATTCACAATGAATGAAATACATTTGATAGTACAGATAACACTGAACACAGCAGTTAACCACTTCTCCATCATCACCACAAGTAGGGTGACAGAACTGAGCAATTTATTGACAACATCTTTCAGGGTTGTTGCGTTACATGAAGGATTGTATAGGTTTCTTCATGGTGACTATCCCATAGGTGCGGCCACACAGCTGCTACTTATCTGAAACTATGTGATATTTGAGTAGAAAAGCGCCCCAATTCATGGTGGCCTAGAGCAATATTTTGTGAATGTCATGGAAATTACTGTGATGAAAAATACATAAACAGAAAATAATAGTTATTCAATAATGGTTATAGCTGTACTAGAAAACAAAAAATACCTACTATAGCATTGCAACAGTTTGATGCAAAGAATATCAGGATCAAAATTTAAATCATGACAGCACTATTTGTGATTCAAATCAAATGGATCAAACAGTGATGTGTTTAGAATAATGTGATTGTCCATCAAGAAGGCAAATCATCAAGTAATCATCAATCAACACCAAGAGATCATGCCAGAGGCAACCCGAACTCCTGTACTAGCACTGCAGCCTCGGCCTGGCCTGATGGAAGCTGGCTGCTGCTGGAGCCAACTCGGCCTGGTGGTACTGCTGCTGAAGCCTGAGTTTAGCCTATCGGTAGCTGCTGCTGAAGCTTGAGTTTGGCCTGGTAGCTGGCTGCTACTGGAGCATGAGCTTGGCCTGTGGCACAGTTGCTGCTGCCAGGCTTATTATTATTTTATTTTTTAATAAAACAGTCCCATTTAACCCTGTCCCATAACAACTAGTCTATCACCTCTGCACCAGGGTTGAAGTGAGATCCGCAATATCTCCATGACAGTCCATACAGTTTTACAAGCTCATCTCCTCACGCAGGGCTCTGTGGATGGTGATATGCAGGTCGAACTGAAGGAGCCGCTTATAAAGATGCAATGCATAAGCCCAATACCACACATAGTGATCACCAAAACACAGCAGAGCTATCAGACTGTACTTTAGTTGGATGATACATTTTAACATCAAGGGTTATAAAAATATTTAGCTCTTAAATCACATCCCCAGACATGCATGGTCAGATCCGCTACTGATGCTGATCCGCTACCGACACTGAATTTCTTTGGTCAACATAAAATAACATCATGTACGTCGATATTATGTTGGCACGATACATCTACAACAACAATTAACGATTAACATTATGACTTTTAACGTTTCGGTAATCATTCTATATCAGAGTGTAAGACGTGTGGATGAGGTTCGATTTTAATTAGGCCTACTTATCACCACAACTTAAAACCAACAAAATCTCAATGGCAGAATTATGTGCTTGTTAATATTAAACGTTTAACAGACGTTAGAAAAAGGCCACCATAAATGTTATTATGTCAAAATTGGCATCAGACATTATTATGACGTTGTATATTAGTTAGCTACTTAACCCTAACTTAAAACCAACAAAATATCGTCAAACAAACAATGTTAGAATATTACATTGGTTTGATGTTATCATTATGACCTTAAAGTTGAAGTTTTCTATGCCAGACTGATGTTAGTTTTAGATGTTTGCAAGACATTGGATTTTAGTTACTTATTGCCACAACTTTAAAGCCACAACATTTTTATGTCAAAGGATGTTAAAATATCACGTTCTGTAAACGTTTAAATTATGGTGTTGAAAAGACGTTGGGTTTTGGTCACCATACCTTAACCCTAACCCAAAATATTAACGTCACTTGACGTCCATATTCCTATGTCAAATGATGTTGAAAGTGGACATTAAACGGACATTGGTTTTTGGCCACCATAAATGTCAGAATCATATGTCAAAATGACGTTGGCATCAGACATTGGTCCGACGTTGGATATCAGTTATCAAAAACCCAAAGTTAAAACCAACAAAATTTCAACGTCATTAGACATCTATATCTTATGTCAAACTAACGTTGTTGATAGATGTTGTCCAGACGTTAGAATTTAGTCATCAAAAAGGTAATTATTCAACGTCAAAGTTGTGTTAGTACAAGATGTCTGATACACGTTGGGTTTTGATTACCTAACACCACAACATAAGAAGACCAAAATATTAACGTCACTTGACGTCCATATTTCTATGTCAAATAATGTTGAAAGTAGACATTAAACGGACGTTGGTTTTTGGTCACCATAAATGTCAGAATCATATGTCAAAATGACGTTGGCATCAGACATTGGTCCGACGTTGGATATCAGTTATCTAAAACCCAAACTTAAAACCAACAAAATTTCAACGTCATTAGACGTCTATATCTTATGTCACCTTAACGTTGTTGATAGATGTTGTCCAGGTGTTAGAATTTAGTAATCAATAAGGTCATTATTCAACGTCAAAGTTGTGTCAGTACAAGACGTCTGACACACGTTTGGTTTTGGTTGCCCAACACCACAACATAAAAACAACAAAATATTAACGTCACTTGACGTCCATGTTCCTATGTCAAAAGATGTTAAAAATAGACGTGAAATGGACGTTGGTTTTTGGTCACCATAAATGTCAGAATCATATGTCAAAATGACGTTGGCATCAGACATTGGTCCGACGTTGGATATCAGTTATCTAAAACCCAAACTTTAAACCAACCATATTTCAACGTCATTAGACGACTATATCTTATGTCAAACTAAAGTTGTTGGTAGATGTTGTCCAGACGTTAGAATTTAGTCATCAAAAAGGTAATTATTCAATGTCAAAGTTTTGTTACTACAAGACGTCTGACCCACATTGGGTTTTGGTTGCCCAACACCACAACATAAAAACAACAAAATATTAACGTCACTTGACATCCATGTTCCTATGTCAAAAGATGTTAAAAATAGACGTTAAATGGACGTTGGTTTTTGGTCACCATAAATGTCAGAATCATATGTCAAAATGACGTTGGCATCAGACATTGGTCCGACGTTGGATATCAGTTATCTAAAACCCAAACTTTAAACCAACCATATTTCAACGTCATTAGACGACTATATCTTATGTCAAACTAAAGTTGTTGGTAGATGTTGTCCAGACGTTAGAATTTAGTCATCAAAAAGGTAATTATTCAATGTCAAAGTTTTGTTACTACAAGACGTCTGACCCACATTGGGTTTTGGTTGCCCAACACCACAACATAAAAACAACAAAATATTAACGTCACTTGACATCCATGTTCCTATGTCAAAAGATGTTAAAAATAGACGTTAAATGGACGTTGGCTTTTGGTCACCATAAATGTCAGAATCATATGTCAAATTGACGTTGGCATCAGACATTGGTCTAACGTTGGATATCAGTTATGTAACACCCAAACTTTAAACCAACCAAATTTCAACGTCATTAGACAACTATGTCTTATGTCAAACTAACATTGTTGATAGATGTTTTCCAGACGTTAGAATTTAGTCATCAAAAAGGTCATTATTCAACGTCAAAGTTGTGTTAGTACAAGACGTCTGACACACGTTGGGTTTTGGTTGCCCAACACCACAACATAAAAACAACAAAATATTAACATCACTTGACGTCCATATTCCTATGTCAAATGATGTTGAAAGTGGACATTAAACGGACGTTGGTTTTTGGTCACCATAAATGTCACAATCATATGTCAAACTGACGTTGGCATCAGACATTGTTCCGACGTTGGATATCAGTTATCTAAAACCCAAACTTAAAACCAACAAAATTTCAACGTCATTAGACGTCTATATCTTATGTCACCTTAACGTTGTTGATAGATGTTGTCCAGGTGTTAGAATTTAGTAATCAATAAGGTCATTATTCAACGTCAAAGTTGTGTCAGTACAAGACGTCTGACACACGTTTGGTTTTGGTTGCCCAACACCACAACATAAAAACAACAAAATATTAACGTCACTTGACGTCCATGTTCCTATGTCAAAAGATGTTAAAAATAGACGTGAAATGGACGTTGGTTTTTGGTCTCCATAAATGTCACAATCATATGTCAAAATGACGTTGGCATCAGACATTGGTCCGGCATTGGATATCAGTTATCTAAAACCCAAACTTAAAACCAACAAAATATTAACGTCACTTGACGTCCATATTCCTATGTCAAAAGATGTTGAAATTAGACGTTAAATGGACGTTGGTTTTGGTCACCTGACGTCATGACTTGAATCCAACCAAAGATCAACGTCTATTGACGTCCGGTGCCAGCTGGGAAGCAAAGTACGAAGTCAAAAGCGAAGATTAAGTTACATGTGTTGAATAAGTAAGTAAGAAGATCGCCCGTAACGACGAGAGTAACGTGAAGTTGAAGAAAAAGAAAGAAGGAGTGAGAGCGAGAGCAACCTGGAGTTCGTTCTTTTAAATTTTCAGCTGTGAGCGGAATAGAGGGCGGACTAGCACGTCACTTCCTCCGGTGACGTCGCAGCTTATATTACGACTTTATTACTTATTAAACCAGAATAAAGGTTTAGACGTTTTAAAATCGTGATCGGCTTATTTACCAAAATCCACCACGGTCTTTACATCAACACTTGTCACATGAACATAAAAGAACATAACAGAAATTGCCTAATAAGAACAAGGAGGTGGGGGCGGCTGTAGCTCAGTGGGTAGAGCTAGTGGACCAGTGATCAGAAGGTCACTGGTTCGAATCCCCAGCTCCCCCAGGCGGGACTGAGCTACATGCCGAAGTATCCTTGAGCAAGATACTGAACCCCAGAATCGCTCCTGATGTGCAGCTGGCACCCTGTGGGGCAGCCACTGCCATCAGTAAGGGTCCTGCAATGAGCTGGCGACTCATTCAGGGTGAACCCTGGCCTACGCCCATGAGTAGAACTGGATTTGGCCCCAGTAAGCCCCGCAACCCCTCAGGGGGATAAAAAGCGGCAACATCCCGCAACCCTCACGGAAAAAGCGGAAAAGAAAACGAACGAACGAAGAACAAGGAGGTTATTGGTTATAATAAATCACAGCACAGGTACATACGTCTCAGCAGTACTGATGACTTAAAAATATCTTGTATAGTGTACAAGCTTAATCCTTAATACAAAAATATATGTCAGAGATAGATAATCATAATTTTAAGTATAAAAGTAAGGTCCGTTTATTTAGAAGTTTCTCTTCCACCTATACCCAGACTTACCAATAGGGGGCACTGTGGCTCCATCAGATCAGCTGACATTAAACCTGAGATTTCTAACTAGAGCTTATTTTAACTCACAAACGCTAGAAAAAGAGTATGTTTGAGGTCTCATCAAGCTGATTGAGGATATTTTGTTAGGACAAGGATGATATTATAGCTTAATACCTTTTTAACACTAAGAAAGAAATCAAGGCTCTTCCTTTCTCCTGTTGGGAATGTGGAGACACAGGGCTGGGTTGAGTGTTGTAATTTACAAGTGTGACATTTTGATAGCCCATGCCAGATATGGTGTGCTGTCTTCTAGGGACAAGTCTTTACAGTTGAATAACCTATGACATGGCCCAGTGACCATTAAGCACTGAATTATAAACAAACCTGTGGAAAGAAAGACAGTTGTTTAAAAAGTCCAGATGTTAAATGAGACCTTCTGAGTCTCTGGTATCACTGGTCCACTAGAAGTCCACTCCATTAAAGTCAAAGAAGAGGAGAAGAAGGTGACAAATGGTTATCTCTTCCCCAAGAGAGGGGGTTTACAAGGGATGTCTGGCGACTTCAATGGTGAACTCAGCCGGCAATCTCTTCCTGCAAACAACTTTTATTGCCTCTAGCATGTTGTTTCTTCACCAGTGGACTGTCCACAAAAAGGGGGTAGAGAGAGTCAGGCCAGTAGGGGGTCCCAGGAATTAGATGAGAGGGAGATCGAAC
>CAVMBS020000012.1:0-39895 GCA_963678695.2 Diplodus puntazzo
TGTGTGTGTTTGTCATTATATAGTTGTGAGGACCAACCCTTGACAAAACACCAACGTTGTGAGGTCATTTGTAGTTGTGAGGACATTTTGCCTGGTCCTCACAAAGAAAATCCAGAAATAGGCTCTTTGACCTTAAATGAATGATCTGTATAAGTTTCAGCAAATGTCCTCATAGACATAGTGAACCCTGAAATCTGTGTGAGCAGAAATGCTCTGGAGCTCCCCCTATGGATCACACACTGGTATTGCAGGTAAAGTCGCTCAACAGGCAATGGAATTTTCTGATTGGCCGATGCTGTGGATTTTTGGGATTGGCTGTTGGCAGTCATGTGACAATGTGAGTGGGTGCATGCACAGGAGAAGGAGTCAGACAAAAGAATATGAGGCTGGTAGTGGATTGAAATGGAATAAAACAGCAAATATATAATATATTTAAATGGAATAAAACAGCAAATATATATATGTATGTATGTATATATATATATATATATATATATATATATATATGTATATATATGTATATATATATATATATATATACATATATATGTATATATATATATATATATATATATATATATATATATATATACATATATACATATATATATATATATATACATACATATATATTAAATGTAGCAATATAATTATACTAGTATGTCATTAAAATGACTCGGTTTTCAAATTTAGTTCATAATGACCTATATATTTAATACTAATAATTACTAATAATGATGCACAACATGGGTCAAAAGTGACCTGACTGAGTTTTAAAATTAATTATTTATAGTAATTCATCATATAGTATTCCAGAAATTCCTCAATTGACTTGTTTTTGATCATAAAACATCCTTATTTTACTTTTTTAATAAAAACACATTTTGTATCACTACCCCTCTAATGCACAACATGGGTCAAAAATGACCCACATTCATTTTCAGTGGGAGTGTTTCAATGCCGTATCAGTTAAATCAATGTATTTTTTCATTTACTTCAGTAAATATTCCCTTTTTTTTAGCACACATAATCATATTTACTTGTTTTACAAATATTCTAAGTTTACCTAAAGAAACATTTGATGATTCGTAAAACATAATTGTGCATAATTCATTAGGTTGAAATGACCCTGAATAAGTAGCTACACTGCTTGTCAGAAAGGGAAATATCGGGACTTCCGGCGGCGCAATGTTCGTGTAGGACGCAAAGTTTGAGCTCTGCTGATTAACCACCCCGCCAGACGACATTTCAACTAAAACTCGGCAAAAACATGCCCAGCGACACCGCAAAGACAAACGCTGCCGATAGACTCTCCAGATACCAATTTAGAAACAAAGAAGCGGAGGAAAAGTTGGTAGAAACAATTGACGCTAACAAGCCTGCCAGGCCTGCTAAGCCTGACGCAGCTAGCACTAGCAAAGGTTCTGAAGCTGCGGCTAAAAACATGGATGAGATGCTGCAAGTTATTGTTCAGTCCAACCGAGAAATACGGGAGGATATTTTACAGATGAGGATGGATGTAAAGGAATTTAAAGGCCAAACCAAGGAATCATTCACAAGACTTGAAACATCAGTTGGAGGTTTGAGTGCACAACTAACGAAGCTTGAGAAGAGGGTCGTTGACGCTGAGGAACGTATAACAACGTCGGAGGAAACAACCACGGCTCACGGGAAAGCCATCAGCTTCCTACTGCAACGTGAGGCGGAACTGGTGGAGCGGTGTGAGGATCTTCAGAACCGGGTGAGAAGGCAAAACTTAAGGCTATACCAGGTCCCTGAAGGAAGTGAGGGAAGTGATATGGTGGCCTTCATTAAAAAACTACTGCTGAAGATGCTGTGCGACTTGCTGCTAACTGAAGATGACATCGGGATTGAACGGGCGCACAGAGTGCCAATGCAGAAGCTGAAAGACAATGACCCCCCTCGCTCCATTGTGATCCGGATCGTGGACTACACGGTGAAGGAACAGATCCTGCAGCGAGCCTGGAAACAGCGCACAGTTAAGATGGATGAGAGGCAGATCTACTTCGATAATGACTTCTCACCTGAGCTGCAGAGGAAACGCGCTCAGGTCAGATACGTTGTTAAACTGCTGAAGGAAAAAAATATTAAAGCAAAATGCATGTACCCGGCAAGGCTGAGGATGACGGTGGACTCTGAGGAAAAAAACGTTTCAAACGGTGATGGACGCAGCGCCGATACTGAGGGACCTAAAGATCCAGGTCTGAGTTGACGAGCGGGAAAGAGTGGAGCGGGAGCTGGCCAGGCACGGGTGGGAGAGACGGGACGCCAAACGGGATGGACAGAGAGTCTGCATGTTTACGGAGGAAGACTGCAGGTTCTTCTTCGCCTGAAATGTCTGGGCATGTGATGTGGGAAGTAAGGATTTCTTTTCCTCTTATTTTAGACAGCTTTGCACAGCTGTGAATAATCTTCTGTTTGATGGACTTAAGTCTAATGCGCCCCTTACCTCCCCATTACAGTGGTGTTGTTAGGGTTTGTTTCAAATTTATATTACTAAATTTCATATACCTGTTTCTCTATATATTTAACCCGCGATCTAGAGTCAGAGTTAATGGTCAGTGTTCCGAGTTTTTTGATGTGGGACGGGGGACAAGACAGGGGGATGCACTCTCACCAGCCCTGTTCGCTCTCAGCATTGAGCCCCTCGCGGAATTGCTTCGAAGTAAGCCTCTTATACAAGGGATAAGAGATGAGGGTGGACACCAACATAAAATAGCTCTATATGCTGACGACATATTATTATTTATTGAAAACCCTGTCCACTCAATCCCAGCTCTTCTGCAAAATCTTAATGAATACGGTCTAGTTTCTGGTTATAAAGTTAATCAGAGTAAATCAGAGGCGATGATGATGTCTGATGCATGGCCTAGCCAGCTTGATGATAAAGTGTCCTTTCGCAGATCCAAATGGGGCTTCAGGTATTTAGGGGTCATACTCACTCCCCAAGTAACACAACTATACACGGCGAACTATAAAAAAGGGCATTTAGGGATGAGCTGGCGAGATGGGATGTTCTACCGTTATCTCTTTTGGGTAGAGTAGAGGCTGTTAAAATGAATTTGCTTCCCAGACTCTTGTTCCTGTTTCAATCTCTCCCAGTCGGGATCCCGACATCGGCTTTCAATATGCTGGACAAGCTTATATCTAGGTTCATATGGCAAAAAAAGAGACCAAGAGTACGGCTTAAAACACTCACTCTTCAGAAGAACAGGGGTGGACTCAGCCTCCCCAATATAAAATATTATTTTTGGGCAGCGCAACTTACAGCAGTGGTAGCTTGGATTAATAATGACACGGAGACAGGATGGGTAAACATAGAACAGAATTCGTTGCCAGCCATACCTCTATCCGCCCTAGTGTTTTTGATTAAACAGTCCCAGAAGAAAATGATAATCAAAAATGTATGGGTGAAGCACACCTTAAAAGTATGGTCGACTGTACAAAAGAGAATCAGAGGGAATCTGCCCTTTCACGGGCGATGCAGATCGCTGGAAACACGGATTTCGTCCACTCAACAACGGATGACGCTTTTAAAAAGTGGGCGGGCAGGGACTTAAAAGTTATTGATCAGTTGTTCTGTGACAATGTTTTACAGCCATTCTCATATCTCCAAGACAAATTCCTTTTGCCCCGAAGTGATATGTTTCGGTACTTTCAGATTAGGCATTATATCACAAGTCATACAGATTGGAATACAATTAAAGATGCCCCATCACATACTGAAATGTACTTTATTAATATAATTAAACATCAAGTACCAAACAAAAAACATGTCTCCCACATATATAGAAATTTGTTATTAGATACATCAGATAACACTTTTTATTTAAAGAATAAATGGGAACTAGAGTTAAACGTTATAATTGAGGATGGAGATTGGGAAACGATATGCACTGGATGTCATAAGGGTATTAATAGTAATATGTGGAAGGAGTTTAACTGGAAGATGAAGACAAGATTCTTCAAGACACCTTCGGTGGTTTCCAAATTCGTAGATGAGCCTGCTGCATTATAATGCAGGATGGTCGGCGACCACTCGCACATATTTTGGGATTGCCCAAAGATGCTTCCTTTTTGGAAGGGCATAAAGAGTGAGATCGATATAATTCTGGGGATTGATTTACTGTTTAGCCCTAGTCAGTTTCTTTTCGATTTAACTCCTGACGACATGTACAACAGAGACCAAAAGTACCTGTTACACATACTTTTGATGACTGCTAGAAAAATGGTGACAATAAATTGGAGGAATCCACCGCCACCTACAGTGGCGCAGTGGAAACAGAAGCTGAGGGAGGTGTATGGGATGGAGGCTTTAACTGCTCAATTACAATTACGGTCGGATGTCTTTAAGAGGAGGTGGCTACCTATTGCAAAATACCTCTCTAACTGAAGGGAACCCACACTGTGCTGCACTGTCTTTACTGTCCATTATTCTTTCATTTATTTATTTAACTATGTTGTACTCATTGTTCAGCTTGCTGGGCCCCAATGTATCTCTAGCTCTATGATTGTCTTTGTTCTTTTATTTTTTCCTCGTACTGTCATAGTTACTCTGTGCTTTCTGTCAAGGAATATTTTGTATTTTGTATTGTGTTTTTTCTTGTTAAATAAAAAATAAAGTTACAAAAAAAAAGAAAGGGAAATATCTTAATATTAGCTAACTGTTGACATAATTACATGTTCTAGCTGTTGACTACAATAGAATATTATTCTACTGTAGTCAGCTGTTAGAACATGTCGATATCTATCTAGCTAGCTATCTGTCGACATGTTCTACTGTAGTTAACTAATACAGAAGAATGGTCTGAGGGGTCTGTATCGCTTTCACTGGCACAAAGCAGCTTCGAGGTGGATGTCCTCATGCGTTAAAAAGACGGAAGTGGATGTGAACGCTAATGCGAATGTGGGATCACCGCTATCATGGCAGAAGCAGCAAGAAAACCAAAGAAATTAAACATTTTGTCTGAGGGGACTAAAAAACGAAAGAGGGAGAGTCACAAAATCAAAGCCAAGACAAGGATCAGTATTGGCCCGGCTTTCACTTGCTGGCGTGCCGTGAACTCAAAGACGAGGAGGGAGGTCCGACATTCATTCAGGGAACGCAGGCTCTTCACTTCTCCAAAAACGTCAGAGCTCTAGAGCTGTTAATATGTCACTTTTTTAAGTTTTAATATTTTTTCATGTGAGAAATTAACCGTGTAGATCCCCAATATGTGGTCAGTTTATCCATATGACGCCTGTTTGGACGTTTGCTCAGAAGAAGAGCCACCTGTGGAGCCAGTCGACCGGCAGCAGCGGGTCATCTCAGAGACGTGCAGCCGGTCTCCTGAGGTGGTCGGACGGTCAACCTCCTTCGTCATCCCGGGGGAGAAAGCGAGTGGCAATAGCAGACTGAATCACACAGTCAGTATGCAGTATAGAGTACACAGTATGTTGTAGGCAGTACGGTAGGTGGCTTTGAAAACAGCCGTAGTTTGGACCCGTTTTCTGTTATTTTCAATCAAACTGCACGTGACTGGAAGATCGTGATGTTTACCCTACTACGTGCTGGTGCTCATGGGAAATGGAGTCTTCCTTCAGGCAAAACACTACCGCTTTGGTCCACAAGCTCAACTCAAACTCAACCAAAAATGAAAACTCTTTAGTATTGCTTTTATATGTGATACAGATAAAATAATTAAAGCTGTAAAATCTAATTACATGTCAACAACTAATTAACTTAACATTTACTATCAGTAGGCACTACAAGTAGGCACTGCCTAGCAATTTAACTTATTAATTTAGACTTTTGGTTGGTTTTAAATAGTGTTTCTTAAAGGTCCCATATTATGAAAAACACATTTTCTCTGGTCTCTACATATATAAACTGGTCCTCCCTGAGCCTGCCAACTCCCAGAATGAGAAAAGTGATTCCTGCATGGTCTCTGCAGCCCACGCTCTGGTAACACGGCGCTCCTACAGGCTGTTCAGATTCTGCTCCTGTCATTACGTAATGAAAGGAGTCATACATATGCCGGCCTCCTCTGCACGGTGATAGGAGATATCTGAGAGGGGGGCGTTCATCCCCGAGGTGAAGTTCGGTGTGTCCAGCGGTGAGACAGCAGTGTTTCACAACGTCATCACTCAGAGCGAGACACGCAAATTACTCTGTTGTTGGTTGTAAAAATCAACATTAGTGCCTATTTTCTGTCCCAGCTACAGAACAGCAGGAGAGACAGTGGTTGCGTTTCATATTTTAATGACAACATGCCGGCTGCGGTTCGTGTTAGCTTGTATGTGTGTGCTAACCACTTCACATCGGACTGCTTCAGTAACGAGGGTCAGTACAAAGCTGGCTTTGCCTCGACACTGACCCTCGTAAAAGGATCCGTCCCAACCATACCAGACCCAGCAGCTGCACCCGAGCCACCAATAAGTGTCGCCGCGGTTTGACAGTATTTACAGTTGCCTACGAGTCTGGTGAAGTCAAACTGGTATGGTTGAACGAAAAAATCTCTGCAAGCCATAGCAATACATCCACTGTAAACATTTGCGCATGCTACTGCTAATGCAGGGGAATCCTCTCTCTGAGAGTGACTTAGCAGGCAGGGCTTTCCAAGTAGGTGGTGACAGACGGAGCTCATTAGCATTTAAAGGTGCAGGCACAGAAACAGACTGCTCTGAATAGAGCCTGTAGAGCGACTTTTAGACAGCTGAAATTCGGGACCAGGGAAGGGTTTGGGGCAATGCATATTGAATACAGAGTTTTTGGACCTCTGACAGCTGTGTGAAATTGATGAAAAACAGTATAATATGGGACCTTCAATATTATGACCACTTTCAACTGTAGCCACCTTTTCTTTCACACGTCTTGTCATTTTCTGTACAGGCAGTGACTAATGGGGATCTATAATAAATTAATAAACTAATAACTTTGTAGTTTGGAATTGGTGTCTCTCACTCTCTCTGTGTTTCCACAGATCTCTCCAGAGCTCCATCCCTCTGCACCATCTGTCACCTGCATCACCTCCTTTTCCCTGCTTCTAAACCAGCCTGCCCTCCCTCCCTGCTTATGAACCATGAACCCACCTGCTCACCAGTATTCCCATTAAGCTGGCCAGCTCTCCCTGCTTTCCCTGAATGTGACCCAGTCTGCCCAACAGGAGCTGTCTTCATCAGCTCTTCTTACCTGTACTATCCCATTTTCATGTCACTCCATATTCCATGTTGTAAATTGTTTTCTTGTCTGTATACAACATCTATTGCATGTCTGCCTGCTGGGCGAGGGATCCCTTCTCTGTTGCTCTTCCTGAGGTTTCTTCTATCGAAAATGGGCTATTCAAAAAAAAGAAAAAAACTTGTCATTCCTGAAATTGCAGCCACTTTGCCTGTTCCTCAGTATTTGTGCTTCTACCCATAACCTACTTGATCTCCTGCTTGCTAACTTGCTTCCAATACTTATAAAGCTTAATTTAACTATTAGCCCTGATAGTTGACCTGCCTGTGTGCATTGCCTTTTGTCTGTTTTGAAACCTCCATACTTGCCTGTCATATGCTATTTGTCTGTGTATCTAACTGCTTGCTTCCATCTATATTTTAATATTTGACCAAGTAAACCTGCCTTTGCCCCTTAATGTCTTGTTATTCTGAATTTTAGTCATCATTTCTGTTTCTATTCGGCGAAATAACTGGAAGTCAAGCAGCCGCTATTACTGCGGTGACGGCTCCAGTCAGGCAGCCATGGGCTCTGTGCGGAGCGGGCATTTGAATGCAAGCGCCAAGAAGTTGACCTTTTCTCTTCTGTGAATATGTCTAGGAAGGCTGGCAGGACATGTGCTGTTCTAATAACAGCAGAAAACTCCAACTTTGGAACAAAACTATATGCAAAATACACAGCCCCTTAGTCCAGGAGGACTGTCCATGTTTTAGACAGTACAGTGTGGCTGTAGCAGCAGCCTCTGCCAGCCATGCAGTCACTGACCTGTACAACCTGGTTACTCTCCCTTCTAACGGTTACTTCCACATCGTGGTGACAGTGGATGGTCTGCGAATGTCTCACTGATCCCTTCAATATGATGTGATTGTCGTCTAAAAGGCAGTGTAAAATATGTCCAACCCATCCAGAGCTCAGGTAATTTTGACCCTCAATCAGACCTGTAATTGCTGTTTTTCTGGTAATCAGTCAGGTGATCAATAAAATATTCTTGAATATCTAAAACAAAACACAAACATGTGTTGTTGTATTTTTTAGTCACATTACCTGTCCATATGATTAAATGTTACTGCTAGCTAACGTCAGCACACATAACGTATGCTGTGTACACAGTGTTGATGATATAGTCCCTTTTCTGTTGTCTAAAGCCTCTCCGCACCCACCCGCCCGCCGGCGGCCGATTGCAGAAAAGTGACTGTATGTCTACACTACGCAGTGACGTATCCCGCTTCAACTTTCATCAATACGGACATACTATACGTCGTTAGAAAGGGCAGAATCTCCGCAATTCATTCATCCAGTTGATTTTGCAAAAATCATGAGCACCAAACCATAAATCATTGATATTTACCAGCATGGTAAACGTGAGACACAAGATACGAACGACTTCTCCCTACCTTTGTCGCAGCCCTACAGCCGTAATATGTGTCCATTCCTCAATTATGTATATTCCAGTTGTCCGTAAGAATCCACTGATCAAAAGCATCAAAATGGTTTTTCATAAAATTACTCCAGCTTGTAAATGTCGTCCTGTAAAGTCCATTTGTTTACCGTCTACCAACTTTGTTCGGCGAATACAATCCATACTTTCCCGGCCGCAATCGGAATTACTCTAGTTCCTGTATGGTGTTGTTGGGTATGCTTGTTTTCATCACTTTGCTGGCTACAAAATAAAAGTGTCCCCATCTTTTTCTGTTCAGTTTTCAACCCAGCACAGCCCGTGAAGTAGATCGAGCGCTCCCTGTTTGAAGGACCAATAGGCTTTGTTTACTGTTTTTCGCTGCCTTAGTATAGGGACAGCGTATTGGCTATCGACATGTCAATCATTCAGGCTTCTAGCCAATCATTTTACCTTTCCAACGAGGGTAGGCATGCCCAGGTCAGCTACGTAGGAGCCGAGGTATTTTGCTGCGTCTTCGAGCTTCTGAGCTCAGTTTACGCAGGGGGCGCACAGTAAAGGGACGCAGCGGACATTTAAACTTTTATTGTACGGCCATTTTCACAGTTTACAATGGCGAAATCCACAAAGAAAGCTAAATATGTCCGGGAAGAAGCCCTGGAATTGATCATGGCATCATCTGATGAAAGTGAAGACAGTGTGTACGACTCAGAGAGAGGAGATGTTTGCTCAGGACCTGGACTCCATCTTAGATCGGTGAGTAACGCTATCTTTGATGATGTGTGATTTATTTATTTAGCCATGAGTGAAATTTGATTGAAAGTTAGTGGGTGGAGGGTTTTATGCTTACAGTGAACAGTACAGTATACATATGAATTTCATAAATGATGCTAAATGGTTAGCGCCCCAGGGCCTAATTAGCCTAGCTAAGCCTAGCTTGCATGCTAGCTAGCTAGCTACTCAACTAAAGTTATGTAATCCTTGTAATTCTATTCTATAATGTAATTTATTTTGAGCCTCTGATTCCCTTTTATTTAGATTTTTTATCAAGCTTGTAAGCAAATTGAACTAGATCTTCACTGACCAGACACTGGGAATATTCCCCCAATTCAATTATTCTGTTTATGTACAGCTATTTTCCTGATGTTTTTGTGTAACATGTAATATCATATATATGTGTTTATTTGTTTCCTATGTAAATAACACCCCATTGAATTGCATTTATATATTTTTCATTATATTTGGTGACATTTGTGCATTGCATTGTGTTTTGTAGGTCACAGTCTAAAGGCAGTGACGTGGGTTGGGAGCCTCAAAGTGAGACAGTCAGACGCCCAGCCCTCTCTCCTGCTGAAGGCAGTCGTCAGAAGTGCCAACGATCCTCTTCTGCATCCACCAGTACCTGTACCAGCAGTGTCAGAGGAGGTCAGTGACACAGAAAGAGTTTCGTCAGGCCCTTATTGAGGAGCTTGTGGACCAAGGACCCGCATCAACATCCCAGCCATCCACCTCAGGTATCACTGCACCCCCAAACCCAGCAGCATCCCACAAGCTGCATTATTTCACAGAGGGACAAAAAGTGGCTAAGCGGGATGCAGGCATTGTCGGCAGACGGCTCTGCACACTCTGCCACAAAAAGACACCAGTTGGCTGTTCAACGTGTGATGTTGCCACAAGGGACTGTTTCAATGAGTGGCACACACAAAATGGAATGTAGAATGGCCCAAAATGTCCACTGCGCATCACAGCGCACTTTTTATCTTTATATTTACAGTACAGTTGTATGTACATCATTTTTGGAGACAAGTTTTCTTATACATTTCCACTAATTACTTTTATACACATGTTAGAGTTTTTGTATATTGTTCATATTTAGTTCATATTCTATTTTGTTTTGTATATAGTTCATTCATTGTTCATATTTTGTTGATATTGGCACAGTTGTACATACAGTAATAGTATATTGAAAGATAATAAAATCCTTGTTTGAAATTCAGTTCAGTATAGTCTGTCATTTTTGTATATTGGTTACTATTCTGTAGTGTCTTGTCACATGACAATATCTCAATATGGCAACCTAGAAGCGTGTGGAAACCCCTCCAACCACCCATCAAATGAATGTGTGAAAAAATTATGTTTTGAATCATGGAGAAAGGTTTTATAGTCACCAAAATGCTTCAGTAATGTTTCCAGTGTCACAAAAGTGAGTAAAAGCATTTGGCACAATTTGGCCGTTTTGGAGACGTTTTGGAGAGGTTTGTGGACGCCAGTGGCACCGCTAACTAAAAACTCCATAACTCCCATAAGGTTAGGCCTAGAAGTCTAAAATTTCAGCCAGGTGTAGTTGACAAGATGTAGAAGGTATGTGGTATATTGCCATATGCCTTAGTTATTGCATAGTTATTGTTATTCAAATATGACCTATTATTTCTGAAGACAAAAAAAAATTTTTAGAGCCATGTTTGAACTGATGTCATTTAGGTTGTGGGTATGGTACATGCTTAATAAGCCCATTTTCAGAAACTAGAGGGTGTCAGCTTTCAAAAGAAGTATCATAGATCCATCTAGGACTTGCAGTTATTGTGTTATAAGCTTTTCCATTTGGGTATGCTAAATAGGCGAAAATTACCGAAAATAGGTGGGTGCGAACAGGCTAAAGTGTAATAGCCCCAAAACTTTCTGTTTGGATAGTCCTGTTTGGGTGGGCCTTAATCTTATGGCTGACACCTTGCTGGCTCCTTCTCAGCTTCATAAGCTAGTGAAACTAACAAAAGATGGAGGAAGGGTGGAAAAAATGTACTGCAACAGGATAGCAGGAAGGCAGCTAATGGGACCTAGTATTTGTAATAAATCCTGTGTTAAAAACTGAACTGAGACATGCAGCGTTAGTTTCACCTTTTTGTATGCAGTTGTAAGTATATTGAGCAGTGAGTAAAGTCTGCCTGCTGACTGAAAACCACTTATTATATCACTACCATGATCTTAAAAGGTCAAAATATGACATCCATATAAATACCATTAGGTAGATTTCTCATGTGACAGGTGTGGATAAACCATCAAACTGGTCTAGGACGGTTAATTAACAGTCTTCAGTCAGCAGGATGTGTGTTGTAGAAAGCTTAAGTTGTACCAAAATCATTGTTTCTTTGGTCTGGTTAGTAGCCAACTTAATTTTTTCTTTAAGTTGTTTAACATTCTTGATTTCTCATATTACTGCACTAGAATAAAAACAAGGAAGATCATGTAACTGCATGGGTTGCTGTCTATATTATGGAAGTAGCAGCTAATAGCAATTTTCCCCTACAGACAGCAAACTGGTGAGGATGGCAAATTTGTGAATGATGATCACAAATTATAAACACCAGAGATAAACCAGATCTGAATCATACATACAGTATCTATAGTGAGAGAGGAGTATTAACAGAAGAGGGGGGGGAAAACAGACAGCTGAGCACAAAGTGCCAGTGTCTGTGTTGAGAGTTCACAGCCGAGGAGAGCACTGAGGGTGAAACTTAACAAGCTGTTGAGTTTTTAACTCCAAAGTCAGGTTTTCACTTTCAAAATGAGGTGGCAGACCTAAATATTAAAATCACGGTATCAGGAGCTCAAAGATATATTATAATTATACATACATTAAATATATATAAATTTTGCAAAAATCACAAAAAACATAATTGTAAGATGTTAATTTGATGTAAAACATGTAATACTCTCAATTAAAAACAAACAGCATAAATTAGAGAGCAAAGTTCTGCTGGGATCTTTCTCTCAACTCAAGCCGAATTCATGCAATATTACTTGGTCCCTGCAGGTTCACCATCAGGTCAGCAGAGCTGTGAGGGGGCGGCACCAATTACTGCACCTGGCAGCTAATGCTGCATTCAGGAGAAACGGGGATTTGTACTATTTCACCTACAAGTTGCTGAGTAATAGAACGTCTCTGGAAATATTTCATTTAATGTTTTTGAATGCTGAATCCCTGTAGGTATAATGAAACATTTCAAGATCATATAACAACTACGACTCCTTCGGAGACCACAAAAGGAAAATGTAATATGAATTTTCACAAAAAGGTTATGCACTTTCCCGACGTCTGTGAATGCATGATACCATGGCTCATCAACGCAAGCTGCGGTGGATTGAGAGACTCAGGCAGAGACACCAGGACAGCGAGCGAAGGTACGAAGAGGAAATAACAGTAAAGAACAAAATAGAGCACGAGAAAACACAACAACTATTACAGGTAAGACTTTTTAACCGGCGACTCATGTTTTGGCTGTGCCTTTCTGTCTGTCTCTGTGGAAGTTTTGTAGCTAACCTTAGCATTAGCTTAGCTTTCATTGTCCGTCGACATCGTGTCGGGTCAAGTTCAAAGTTTTTTCCACAGATATTGTATGTTATTTGAGCATGGGTGACTGTCACAAGTTCCACTGCAGTACAAACACACATTTAAGAAAATGATCGTATAGCCTACATGACATGTTTAATCAAAGAGGAACTATAAGTCCGGTCGCTTTTCCGCTGTTTTGCTATAGCCTTCTGCCTGGTCATGTGCATTTGTTTACAACGAAGCCTGCGAAAATTCAATACATGGAGTGGTGGATAACGTTATACGATGTTACGACGTGTATGTTTATGTAGTCTCAAAGCTCCGGTCTACGATTTGAAAGGTTTGAACCCCCCTCCCCCTCCTTAATCCCGCCGAGCAGTGTCAGAGAGTGTCACACACACCCTCCTGCAACAAGCTACATGGGCAAGCCAGGTAGAGTGAAGATGTCAGATTCACAGGTAAAGTTATTACAATGCACGGGAATAACGTAATCTTGTAAGTCATTACAATGTCCTCAGCTAAGCCCCACAGCCAAGTTAGCATAGCGTCATTAGCATGTTACAGCTACGCTACAGCTACTTAAGAAATTACTCTTTTTCAACAGCTAAGTTAGCTCTAGTACTGCGATAACAAAGGAAAGGCTAACAAGAGACCAAGAGACTAACATATGCTGCGTTAGCTTTAATCATAACGATCGCTTTCACATTGTGGCAGAAAACTAAACCTGCCTAAGCCTCGGACCAGCTGTACCTGTCCCAGCTGTTGTCTGAGTGGCACCGCGACCGCGACACAAACGTGCCCGCAAACCATAATCTCTTGTTTATGATCAATAAAATACACTCACCGTAACGAGTGGTCGAGGGTTTCATTCATCTCACTTGCATTACTTGTTGCTTCATTTAGCTGCCACGAGCAAATAAATAGGCTGCTTTGGTTTAAACATCATAGCAATGTTGTTGTTGGCTTACAATGCTAACATAGAGGCTAACGTCTCCGTCGAACAACACAAACAAACTGACGGCAGCTTTCACAGTCATAAGCAGCCTCAGCATGACAGTTATCTGTGTCAAAACATCCACAGTAAAGACGAGAGATTACCTGTTCAACAGAAACTCTGCTGTATCAGCATCAGGTCCGTATCTTCACGGACCGCTCGCCACCGTTCAAATGATGACCCAATGTTTATTCCGGTTTGAGCCCTCTTTATGTCACATCTCCGCTTTGTGTCTTTTCAGTGACAGACTTTCACGTTCTTTGACTCTTAGCCATTGGGGCAAGCGGAGGCAGCTGAACTGCTCAGGGCAAAACACACCTCTTGTCCACTTGTAGCTTCAAATGCGGAAATGGGTCGGGACGAGAGGTGACCAGGAGCAAGAGAGTGAGCAAGGATTGGATCACAAAAGTGATCCAATAGGAGCCATGCGGCCCGCATGACTCCTATTGATCAATTTCTTTTCAGTTTTACAGGCACAGAGAATGAGGGAGAGAATGGATTTATTTGGTTCCTTTTGCTCTTCACATTGTGTAGGTGGTACTATTGGGCCATAACCACCATCTAAATAATGTTAATAATAATGATAGATCTTTCAAATCGTAGACCATAGCTTTAACCATCAGGGAGCGAGTTTGTGTCGCAGTGCGCAGAGAGAGAGCTTGGACACCTGAGCGGCGGCCGAGTACTACACTGATGTTGCAAGGTTGGTTTTCAGCCATGAGACGCCAGGTGGAAGGCAGAGAGCCTCCATTCTCACTCGTAACAAGTTGCAAGTCATGAAGTTAACCATCACAATTACTCCGGAGCTTTTTAATTAAGGGAAAAATGTAGCATAGCCACAGGAAAATCCTGTTACCTCTTTAGGTTGCTCGTGTTGTAAGCGGTTGATTTTGTCCCTCCTCTCTAGAGTTTTGCTGGACATAATTCGCATTCTGCATTGTTTTTGTTGGTCTCATTCACCTGAAAATATTTCCACACTGCTGACGTGACTCCTCACTGCCGCCTTGCAGTCAAGTGCTGTAAACTGCGTGCTGCAGTAAAGTGGTATTGATGTCGCGGTATCGGTGGCAATTTTATGAGTACAAGTACTTGTGCCCAGTATCGAACCAGCATCCCGAGTTAATATCCAACGAAAGCTGTCTGGTTAGCCATGGAGCACAGTCTGAATGTTTAGCCTCTGTAGGATTATCCAGTCCAGATTTGAGATGTCTCGGTACAGTGGTCTTCGATCTGGACCTGGTCTAATGTGGTCTATATGCTGAAAAAACAGTGAAATCAGCCTTCATTGCATGTTCACAAATAGAATAAAGGTTTCACAGATCAGAAACTGTGTCTGAATGAATGTTTAGCCTCTGTAGGATAATCCATTACTTAATTGATTGATCTAGTAATCGAATAGTTTTGCTTTATTTAATTGCTAAAGTAAAAGGATGTGTTTGCAAATGTACAATCAATAATTGTGATTTACTGATATGCTTACTAAATATAATATCTGTATAATATTTGTAGTGGACAGCTTTTTGATTCAAGATGCTGTTAAAATTGACCTCATGTGGTCAAGCATTTTTTTCTGATTGAACTCTTTGATAACATCATTGAATTTGATTTCATCTATGCTATGTTTTTCAATGAGTTTTGTTTACCGATATATTTAATATTCTACTGTTTGCCACAGATGATGAAGAAAAAGGAGGAACAAGAGGAGGAAGAAGATAAAGAAGCGGTATGTATTCATTTTGACCTGCACAAACTCTATGAAATGAAAACTGTCTTTGATCCTGTGTCCACGCCTTTTTTTTGTTTTTTTCAGGTTTTTTTTTTTGGTATTTGCCAGGTTCATGTCAAAGTTATTCTGACTATTTTTGCCTCAAAATTCGTGCATTTTGTCTTCCTGTAAAAATGAATTTTGACTCTTGACGTCTCATCCATTACTGCAGAAATTCTGTCACTTCCCGTCTTGTTTCATGAACTGTTTACTGCTCTGAGATGGGTCAAGTTAGGATTTTTTGTACTGAATGTTTCAGATAAAAAGCAAAACAATTCATATTAAATGAAACAAAAGAAAATGAAGAGAGGTCCACAATAACCGGACAGGCTATTAAAAATGTATACAATAAAGTGTGTGTTGTAAAATAGTTGATAAATGTAAATTGATTCAGTTTGCAACTCCCATCAGCTGTCAGTGTTTTTATGACTAAATGTTGCTGTTGGAGGACAACATGCCTAAGTGATTTGGTGAATTGTTAGTATGTTCTTGTGTTTTTGAAAATTTGTGCTAGTGTTTCATTTAGAATATGACATTTTGAGGATTAAATTAACTTTTTGGCAGTTGTAGGAGTGCTGTGTGTCAACAGTTTAAAAATTATTTGATCTGTTAATTTCTTTTAGGATGTCTGTGGCACCGACGCATCAGAGTCCAGTCAAGATCTGGAGAGCAGTTACGTGCCATCATCTTCTTCATCTTCGGGGGCAGAGGAACCCAAGGGAAAAACAAAATCTACACTTACAAAACCTAGGAAAACTGGAAAACTTGCGGTTTCTGCTACCAAAGACTTTAATTCACCTAAAGAACGCATTCAGGGAGCCGAGAGTGACGGAGCCGAGAGTGATGGAGACAGTATTAACAATTACAACGCTGACAGTGAGGATGACACAGATGACGAGGATGGAGATGAGTGTAAGTCATGTGGCGTCACTGTGAAAACCTGCAAGAAAGGGGACAAAAGAAAATGGGATAAGAAACATTATTGTGTGTTTTGCAAAAAACCGCAAACTAAGATGGCAAGACATCTAATGCGGAAACATAGCAAGGAAAAAGAAGTGGCACAGGTGATATGTCTTCCCCTGAAGTCCAAGAAACGGACCCAAATATTGGAACAACTTCGCCGAAGGGGTGATTACTATCATAACATTACTGTGTTACAGGAGGGGAAGGGTGAGATTGTCACCTACAGACAACCATCCGAACCTACAGATGCAGAAAATTACTTGCCTTGCAACATATGTTATGGTTTCTTCTTAAAAACTGAGCTATGGAGACATGAAAAAGTGTGTCGGAAAACAATGACTGTGTCAGCTGAGTCCAAGAAAAGAAGAAGAGTTCAAAGTGCTGCTTCATCCCTTCTTCCATATAGAGGACAGTCATCACAAAGATGCTCTGCAATTGTTAGCAGAATGGTTATTGACAAAGTTTCAACTGAAGTTAAAAATGACCCTCTGATATGTGAATTTGGTGATAGACTGCTCGAAAAACATGGAAATGATCGGACAAAAGATGGCCATGTGAGCCAAAAGATGAGGGAGTTGGGTAGATTTCTACTGGCTGCCAAGTCCCTGGACAGAAAAGTGCAAACCCTTCAAGATGTTTTGGTTCCACCGAAGTTTTCCTTAGTGGTAGCAGCAGCCAAAAAAGCGTCTGGTTTCACCAACTCGGCGCGTCGATACAACACACCATCCCTTGCTTTAAAATTGGGGCACTCACTGAAGGCAGCATGTGACATCGTGATAGGACAACATATAAAGGCTGAAGATGAATCGGCTGCCAAGCGAGTGAGGAACTTCTTGGGCTTGGTTGCTGCAGAGTGGGACCTGTATGTGTCACGCCGTGCACGAACAAACCTAGAAGAAGAAAGATGGAACAAAAAAGAAATGATTCCACTCACAGAGGATGTCATGAAGCTTCAAAAGGTGTTGAAGTCCACAGAGGAGGCGGCAAAAGAGAAGCTCCTGAATGGGCCAAACCCGACAGCGTACAAGACACTCAGCGAGTGCCTTCTTGCCGAAATCATCCTCTTCAACAGAAGACGCCAAGGGGAGGCAGCAAAAATGCCTCTGGTGACATACAGAGACAGAGTCGCAGAGCAACCAAATGAAGACATCATGAAGTGCCTCTCAAGGCTAGAAAAAGATTTGAGTCACGAGTTTACCCGGTTAGTGGTCAGAGGAAAGAGAGGACGTAAAGTGCCGGTGCTTCTTACAAAAGACATGACTTCCTCACTTGACTTCCTCATTGGAGAAAGGGGTCAGGAGAATGACATTTTGGAAAGTAATGAGTATGTTTTTGCAAGGCAGAATACCGATTCCCATATTCGAGGTTCAGACTGTTTGAGAAAATATGCAGCTCTAAGTGGAGCAAAGAGGCCTGAAACGCTCACCTCGACCCAACTGAGGAAACACGTAGCTACTCTGAGCCAGATAATGAACTTGAGGGACCACGAGTTAGACCAGCTTGCTAAATACATGGGACACGATATTCGCGTTCACCGCGAATATTATCGGCTCACAGAGAACACGCTTCAGCTTGCTAAAATGAGCAAGCTGCTCATGGCCATTGAACTTGGAACTGATGTCTACAAAGGCAAATCTCTTGATGAGCTTGATGTAGGCTTAGAAAGTGAGTATAAAATGAGAGATTTCATGTTATGAATTATAATTTATTGTTGCATGATTAACCACTTGATGCCTGAATTTATATGCAATTATGTTAAATTTAATTTTGTTTTTGCTATCAAGCAGAGACTAAATTAAGCTGCATTCTGAATAGAAGCCGTTTTAGGCGAATTCGCGACAACAGGCGTTAAATGTAAAGTGTGTGGTGGATTTAATATAATTAAAAATGTTTTGTTTTCTGTCAAAACAGCGGCTTTGTCTGCCAAAGGTGGAGAATTAACTGACATTGGGGAAACTTTAGAGCTTCCTGAAGACTTCCTGGATGGTATGAATTTATTTATTGTCAATTAATTGATTAGTTATCGTTCTTTTCAGCGCTTCGACTTGATTTTATGGCTGGGTTATAAACTGGGAAAGCAGGGAGAGCAGACCATCTTAATAGGAGTACTAGTTGGTAGGCTGGTTCGTGAGCATGGAGGGCTTTAGGAGCTGAGGAAAGGAGCTGGTTTACTGAATATGACTTGAGATCTGTTCATTCTTTGTTGCCTGTAAATGTAGTTTGTAGAAATGTTTCTTTTCTTTTCTTTTCTTTTTTAGAAGAGCCACACAGCCCCTCCTTTTCCAATCCATTTGAACTCCAGAAGAGAGCAGAGACAGGTAAACCTATTTTTTTCTGCTCCTGTGTAATAATTGTCTTGTGCTGTCCAACCATGGACGTTATCGATGTCTTGCTAAGGTACCTTTATACTCAGGAAATCTCTTCTTTCTGTTGTTCTTCTCATGAAGGGTCCTCCAAAAGAAAAGGGAAGGAGCGTTCTTGGTCCTCTCCATATTCAGATGGTATGAATATGACTTGATCTGTTCATTCTTTGTTGCCTGTAAATGTAGTTTGTATAAATAATGTTCATGTGGTATTTTCTTTTTTAGAAGAGCCACACAGCCCCTCCTTTTCCAATCCATTTGAACTCCAGAAGAGAGCAGAGACAGGTAAACCTATTTTTTTCTGCTCCGGTGTAATAATTTCCATGTTTTCCATATCCCATGTTGTGAACTGTTTCTTGTCTGTATACTACATCTATTGCACGTTTGCCCGTCTTGGGTGAGGGATCCCTCTGTAGCAGAATCAGCTTGCAACTAAAAATGACGAAGCGAGACTGTTAAGTCCACTCAGACGTCCTTTAGTGAGTAGAAAAAGGGCCAAAGAAAAACCATACATATGGCGTGTGCTAGCTAAACGAGGTTCAGCATTGCTTCCTGCAACAACAACAGACCTCATCACGATGCGTTCATCTTTTGCGCCTAGAGCATCCTGCGTAATGAAGTCCATTTTTAATGTAACTCCAAAGCAAATGAAATGCAGTTCTTCATTTAACTACATATGAACATATTAACAGTTTATGAATATGAATTTTAACTCATATTTTTAACTTATTAATTCTTACAAGTATGTTCTTTCAAAATAAATTGTCAACACCCTCCTCTGTTGCTCACCCTGAGCCTCATGGAAAAATGGAGAAACCTCGGGGCCTGAGATTACTCAATTTTTCATGCCTTAAGGTACCTCACACTCAAATCTTTTCTCTTTCTGTTGTTCTTCTCATGAAGGGTCCTCCAAAAGGAAGAAGGAGCGTTCTCGGCCTTCATATTCAAATGGTATGAATATGACTTGATTTGTTCATTCTTTGTTGCCTGTAAATGTAGTTTGTATAAATAATGTTCATGTGGTATTTTCTTTTTTAGAAGGGCCACACAGCCCCTCCTTTTCCAATCCATTTGAACTCCAGAAGAGAGCAGAGACAGGTAAACCTATTTTTTTCTGCTCCTGTGTAATAATTGTCATATGCTGTCCAACCATGGACGTTATCGATGTCTTGTTACGGTACCTTTATACTCAGGAAATCTCTTCTTTCTGTTGTTCTTCTCATGAAGGGTCCTCCAAAAGAAAAAGGAAGGAGCGTTCTCGGTCTTCTCCATATTCAGATGGTATGAATATGACTTGATCTGTTCATTCTTTGTTGCCTGTAAATGTAGTTTGTATTAATAATGTTTATGCGGCCTTTTCTTTTTTAGAAGAGCCACACAGCCCCTCCTTTTCCAATCCATTTGAACTCCAGAAGAGAGCAGAGACAGGTAAACCTTTTTTTTTCTGCTCCTGTGTAATAATTTCCATGTTTTCCATATCCGATGTTGTAAACTGTTTCTTGTCTGTATACCACATCTATTGCACGTTTGCCCGTCTTGGGTGAGGGATCCCTCTGTAGCAGAATCAGCTTACAACTAAAAATGACGAAGCGAGACTGTTAAGTCCACTCAGACGTCCTTTAGTGAGTAGAAAAAGGGCCAAAGAAAAACCATACATATGGCGTGTGCTAGCTAAACGAGGTTCAGCATTGCTTCCTGCAACAACAACAGACCTCATCACGATGCGTTCATCTTTTGCGCCTAGAGCATCCTGCGTAATGAAGTCCATTTTTAATGTAACTCCAAAGCAAATGAAATGCAGTTCTTCATTTAACTACATATGAACATATTAACAGTTTATGAATATGAATTTTAACTCATATTTTTAACTTATTAATTCTTACAAGTATGTTCTTTCAAAATAAATAGTCAACACCCTCCTCTGTTGCTCACCCTGAGCCTCATGGAAAAATGGAGAAACCTCGGGGCCTGAGATTACTCAATTTTTCATGCCTTAAGGTACCTCACACTCAAATCTTTTCTCTTTCTGTTGTTCTTCTCATGAAGGGTCCTCCAAAAGGAAGAAGGAGCGTTCTCGGCCTTCATATTCAAATGGTATGAATATGACTTGATTTGTTCATTCTTTGTTGCCTGTAAATGTAGTTTGTATAAATAATGTTCATGTGGTATTTTCTTTTTTAGAAGAGCCACACAGCCCCTCCTTTTCCAATCCATTTGAACTCCAGAAGAGAGCAGAGACAGGTAAACCTATTTTTTTCTGCTCCTGTGTAATAATTGTCTTGTGCTGTCCAACCATGGACGTTATCGATGTCTTGCTAAGGTACCTTTATACTCAGGAAATCTCTTCTTTCTGTTGTTCTTCTCATGAAGGGTCCTCCAAAAGAAAAAGGAAGGAGCGTTCTCGGTCTTCTACATTTTCAGATGGTATGAATATGACTTGATCTGTTCATTCTTTGTTGCCTGTAAATGTAGTTTGTATTAATAATGTTCATGTGGTATTTTCTTTTTTAGAAGGGTCACACAGCCCCTCCTTTTCCAATCCATTTGAAGTCCAGAAGAGAGGAGAGACAGGTAAACCTATTTCCTAAAATTACTGTTAGTAAGTGAAAGAACTCATGAAGTTGTAATCAACAAAATAACTACATGAATTCAAAGTAAAAAAGTGAGAAAACTCGTGAGTAATTTAAAGAGGAACTATGCAGGATTTGTAGCTTAACTATAGGGCTGGGCGATAAATCGGCAAAATCGATTGATTCGAGTTTTTGGTTTAGGACGATTTTAAAAAATGAAAATCATTTTTTTATTTAACTCACTCCGCCGCCGCTCCTCATGGGCTCCCGTAGTTCATGGTGAGCTCCGCCCCCCGCATTTACTTTCCACAGAGAAACAAACAACATGCAGTCAGCAAAGAGCTCGTTCCTAAAAAAAGGCACAATGTCGTTAGTAGCTTGGTTTTGTGGCGTCCGACCTCGAACAAACCACGGTCCACTGCAAAGTTTGTTTAAAAGCTGTTGCAACTAAAGGCAGCGGACCGACACATTTATTTCAGCATCTCAAACAGACGCATGTATCACAGTGTTGTTGTTGACTACGAGAAGACCGCGGCAGCCCACAAACACTCGCTGTAAAGCAGCTGACATTAGCGGAATCATTTAATCATTGTGTCCCGTATGAGAAGAAAGCGGCCCGATGGAAAGCTTTTACGGACGCAGCCACGTTGAATATCGCTTCAGACATGCTGCTCGTATATACAGTGGAGCCTGAGGTTCATCCACATGCTGAAAATGTTCGACCCCAGGTTTGTGTTACGGAGCCACAACGGGGCATGATGGAGCCAGAGGAAGCAGACAGGCTTGTTTTCTGGCCAAAAATGTGTCAAACAGACAGCAAACACACACCTCATGTCCTGTACATCTACCAACATGTCATGTTTACTATGCAACATGCAGATGTTTAATTTTGTTTACATATCTTCAGGGATATAAAAAACTTTTTGTAAACAAAGGCAGATTTTACAAAATAAAATATTTCATTAAAGTAATGTTAACACTTTATCAATACCAATATGGAAACTCATCTGTTTTTATAATAGCAAGCAATCTGACATGTTAAATGTATGTTTACAAAAGCATTTCATCAAAAAGGGACACATTCTTTGGATGCACTTTTATATATTTTTTCAAGTGAGTTTGAAGCTGCAATGTTCACAATGGCAGGGTAAATTTGTTATAAATCATAGCATTAAAAATTAAAATCGTAAATCGAGTTCGGTGTGAAAAAATCGGAGATTCAATTTTTAGGCCATATCGCCCAGCCCTACTTAACTATGGCACATTGGTACATAAAGGGATAGTTTGGATCTTTTGAGATGAATCTGAATCGCATCCTCATCAGCAGTCGTGCATCAACAGTGACTTTCCCCCTACTGCGTCCTGTGAGCATAGTTCCTGTCTGGTTTTGGTGTTGTCGAAGCTAGTTGGCTGGGGTCACGAAATAAAGCATTTTGCTTCTCAAACCTATGTGTGTTCAAAAGAGTAATACATTTGCATCACAAAACCACTGTCCATGAAAAAGCCGGACCACACAATCGCTCTGCCTATTTTCTCTCCCTTCATAACACTGTGCGCTGCAGCCTGACGACAACTGTGCCTGTTTCCATCGCCTGTTTCACAGTGATTACTGCTCGGATAGTTAACGTAAACATGTCTGACTATGACACAAGTGATGAAGACATCCTTCTTAGCACAGAGCCCAAGGGATGGACTACCTTTGTGATCCTGATTGTACAGATGCCAACAGCGGGAGTTGCAATGGGCAGAGAGAGAAAGGAGGGACAGGGAAGTGGTCCAAGCTAAAGCTTGACCTACAGCTGTAGCTGTGAGACAGGTTTTGCCTAAGTGCCTTTATTTCACAGCAAAAAGTTAAACGGGAGGACTTGGAGTCCCATGTGCTACTAATGCAGCGCAGGATGGCACTGTGCTTTCCAGCCAGCTGACCTGTAGCTCACCTGCAGCTGTCGGAGGAGACTTTGCTAGTTCTCTCTTCAGCCTGGTATTTGGCTGCACTTTGTATAAAAAGAGTTCAACATGTGAAGATCTAACCTCGATCTGAGCACTGATCAGTGGAGCTAGAGCACAGTGGATGTGGCTGTTGTGTACCCTCGCTATGGCCACGTTTACATGGGAGCTTTAATTCCAAATAAAAATTAATTCAGCTTTTAAAAGACCATGAAAACACCTAATTCCAAATGAAAATGATTATTCCAAATTAAACTGAATTCCGAAGTCGGTGTTTTATTTTGATTTTAAATCCCAATTAATTCCTCGAAATTGTATACGTTTAATTCCTCTTTAAATTAATTCCAGTGGGTCTGCTCTACTCCAATAGTAGCCTATGTGTCTGCAGACGGCTGCTGCCTCTGACGAGCCACTGCTCGATCACTGCTGCCACAGCCTGGCTCTGCACTTCTCTGAAAACATCAGTGCAGATTTTAAAACTGGCGTCATTTCGAATAAAAACTGACCACATATGGATCTCCCCATTCAAAATGATCTGAGTGGTCTGTCTCTACAATATAGAACGTTTGCCGTGGACAGGGAGCGATCTGTGGCATTTGAGATCAAAACTATCCTTTTAATTAACCAGCTTCAGGGAGAATGGAGGCTCTCTGCCTTCCACCTAGCGTCTCTTGGCTGAAAACCAACCTTGTAAGATCAGATTCTCCGACCTGGTGTCCCAGCTCTCGTCTCTGCAGCACCGCCACACAAATGTAACGCGCCCCGTAACCTGTAATCTCTTGTTTATGACAGATAAGACTACAAAAATATACACATAGTAACATGGTATATGATAAATAACGTTAGCCACCGCTCCATGGATTGATTTCTCGTCGGCTTCGTTGTAAACAAATGCACATAGCCAGGAGGAGGGTTAGCAAAACAGAGGAAAAGCGATGGACTTGAGTAGTTCCTCTTTAACTGAATAGCAGCATGTGGTTATGGCTGACATTTTAACCACAGAGATCCTTGTGTATTTATGACCATGTGGTGATCAAATGTCACATTCTTTCCGTTTCTGGCTATTTCATCAAAATGCAGGCATTAATGCAACATCCAGTTGCATGTCTCACTTAGCAATACTCGATTTGTGTGATTTTTACATCAGTGATAAAATACATCCACTTTTCAGTTAACTTCCCTGGATTGATTAAAAAAAGTCTTTGTTACAGAAATGTCTATCATGCGTAAATGTGCAGTGAAACAATAAAACCAATGACCAAAGTGTTACAAATGTTGAAGCGCTGAAAACACAGGCAGCATGTTTCATAAAACATCACAGGACAGATCATAAGAATGTTTGAACTCATAGTTGCCAAGGGTTTGCAAAAATGTTGTGTAGAAGTTAATGATTTTTACATTATGACCACTTGAATTCATAAATAATATGGATGGCATGTGTGATTTCTGTTAAAGATATGGATCCCCCAAAAGGCGTCCGTCGCAGGCCTTGGAGTAAACAGGAGAAAGAAGCTGTATGGAGGCAGCTGGGGAAGTATATCACACTTCTACGAGTTCCTGGGAAAGAGGAGTGCATGAAAGCATTACAAGCTGAAGGTGTGCTGAAGCGGCGCACATGGAAGGATATAAAAAATCACGTGTACAATACAATCACTTCCCAAAAGAGGAAGAATTTGTAAGCAATTTATTCATTTGATGAAGTTTGGTCATGTGAATTTTATTTTCATTTATGGCTGCAGTTTTATTTATAGTAGCGGTTTTACTTTCTGAAATGATTTTAGTCACTGCAGTCCCTAATTTATGGGTAATTTTCAGAAGAAGTGTCAGTGTTCAAAATGCAGAAAGATGTGCAGAAATCCTGCTAAGTAATTTTCACTGCAGCAAGAAGTGTTGGTGTTCAAAATGCAGAAAGATGTGCCGAAATCCTGCTAAGTAATTGTTAACTGCAGCAAGATGTGTTGGTGTTCAAAATGCACAAAGATGTGCCGAAATCCTGCTAAGTAATTTTCATTGCAGCAAGAAGTGTTGGTGTTCAAAATGCACAAAGATGTGCAGAAATCCTGCTAAGTAATTTTTAACTGCAGCAAGATGTGTTGGGATGCGTGCAGTAATTGTACACCTGTTACTTAAAATAAAGTAATTTGTTTAATATGAGTTTTAGTTTCATAATGTCTTAAGACATTCCTCTATTACTTAATGTCACCTTGGGTTAATTCCAGTACACCGAAAAATGTTTTCAATAAATGGGGGTTTACAAGGAGAACAAGTTAATAATTAAATATAATACTAATGATAGAAACTAGTCAATATAGTGCCTTTCGGTAAAACCAAAGGTTGCTTTACAGTGCAACTGTCAGGCCTGGGCTTGAAAGAGGACTCAGATGCAGAATTGGGGCGATTCAAGCAGGCTTTTATTTTGAAATTCTCACTTGAGCTCTTAAACAAGGTGACAGATCAATGGGCTATGAAACCATAATATCTAATCTACAAGGAGAGAGACAAAAACAGAACCAAGAAAATTGAGGCAAACGACCTCAAAGCAAAACCAAAAAAACACAATCACTCCCCAAGGAGTTTAAAAAAAAAAAGACTATAACTGAACTACACTGGCACACTATGGCTATGAAAAACTTGGGATCCCCCAAAAGGCGTCCGTTGCAGGCCTTGGAGTAAACAGGAGAAAGAAGCTGTATGGAGGCAGCTGGGGAAGTATATCACACTTCTACGAGTTCCTGGGAAAGAGGAGTGCATGAAAGCATTACAAGCTGAAGGTGTGCTGAAGCGGCGCACATGGAAGGATATAAAAAATCAAGTGTACAATACAATCACTTCCCAAAAGAGGAAGAATTTGTAAGCAATTTATTCATTTGATGAAGTTTGGTCATGTGAATTTTATTTTCATTTATGGCTGCAGTTTTATTTATAGTAGCGGTTTTACTTTCTGAAATGATTTTAGTCACTGCAGTCCCTAATTTATGGGTAATTTTCAGAAGAAGTGTCGGTGTTCAAAATGCAGAAAGATGTGCTGAAATCCTGCTAAGTAATTTTTAACTGCAGCAAGATGTGTTGGTGTTCAAAATGCACAAAGATGTGCCGAAATCCTGCTAAGTAATTGTTAACTGCAGCAAGATGTGTTGGTGTTCAAAATGCACAAAGATGTGCCGAAATCCTGCTAAGTAATTTTCATTGCAGCAAGAAGTGTTGGTGTTCAAAATGCACAAAGATGTGCAGAAATCCTGCTAAGTAATTTTTAACTGCAGCAAGATGTGTTGGGATGCGTGCAGAAATTGTACACCTGTTACTTAAAATAAAGTAATTTGTTTAATATGAGTTTTAGTTTCATAATGTCTTAAGACATTCCTCTATTACTTAATGTCACCTTGGGTTAATTCCAGTACACCGAAAAATGTTTTCAATAAATGGGGGTTTACAAGGAGAACAAGTTAATAATTAAATATAATACTAATGATAGAAACTAGTCAATATAGTGCCTTTCGGTAAAACCAAAGGTTGCTTTACAGTGCAACTGTCAGGCCTGGGCTGGAAAGAGGACTCAGATGCAGAATTGGGGCGATTCAAGCAGGCTTTTATTTTGAAATTCTCACTTGAGCTCTTAAACAAGGTGACAGATCAATGGGCTATGAAACCATAATATCTAATCTACAAGGAGAGAGACAAAAACAGAACCAAGAAAATGGAGGCAAACGACCTCAAAGCAAAACCAAAAAAACACAATCACTCCCCAAGGAGGTTAAAAAAAAAAAGACTATAACTGAACTACACTGGCACACTATGGCTATGAAAAACTTAAAACAAAAATATCACTCCAACGGAGGTTGACAAAAGGCTATAAACTTAAACTGCTCTATCGGCTGATTACAAAAACTTAGAAAACAGAAGAGGCTCTCCAAAGGAGGCAGATAAACGACTGTGAAATTAACTATGCTTCAAGCTGATAATACTTACAAACAAAAAGTCACACATTCAAGAGGAATAAAGAAGAAAAAAAAATACAAACTCGTGATCTTGGTTATGGCAAGGCTGTGAACAAGGCTGGGGGTGAACGACGAATACGAAACACTGGCACAAGACAAACGAAGACGCAGACTAACACATGAGGGAGAGGGGAACAGGTGGAAACAATTGGATGAGGTCAGACTGGGGACACATGAGGAAGGGAGAGTGACCTGGAAAGAGAGGGGAATTAGATTTTCAAAATGAAACAGGGAATTCACAAGACAAAAAACCCAGACAAGACAAAACCTCACCGCTGTGTGACTGTAACAAAGCGGGAGAAAACCAAACAACTAATTAGGAACCTAAGAAAGCATACCGCTTTCAATTGTTATTGAATAGTTATTACACAGCTCTATTGAATGCTTCGCTCTGATTGGTCAATTGCTGCGTTCTACATTGTTATTTCTGAATAATAACCCTCGTCAAGTATAACGGACCGTTTCTAGGGACGCAGCTCTGATGAGAGGAGCAAAGAAAAGAGTGAGTATGCAGGATATTTGCCTCATGTTTCATTTTTACCTTCATTAAACAGCTTGGCACTAACTGTGAAGTTGGATAAATGACTTGTAACTTGTTACAGGGAGAGTGGAGGCTGAAAACCAAACCTGCATGATCAGAACCTCGTACCCGGTGTCACAGCTCTCCTCTCGTCTCAGTGGCACTGCGTCTCCGCAACACAAATGCAAACATGTAAACACAAATGTAAACCTGTAATCTCTTGTTTATGACAGATAGGACTACACAGATCGTGACATGTATATGATAATCCATCGATTCACTGAGTATGAAAGGCTTTGTTGAAAACAAATGCACACAACCGGGAGGAGGTTCAGCAACACAGGAGGGAAGACAGGAGAAGAGTTTGATTTTCCGGTTTCGCTAAATGATTCAATTTGTGACTTCCGGTTATGGAGTACGACTGACAGACACGCAGTAACTTGGCTCGTCACTGACTTTCTGAGAAAATACTAAAAGAAACGACTAAAAGTTAACTCAAACTCACTCTTATACTTGGAAACGTCCTGGGAAAAATATGAAACGAAAAAACAACAAACAAGGACAACAGTCTCCGAGTGAAACACCGCAAAACAACACAGCTATGACCGACGCTAGCCAGGATGCCAATGACAACGACGAGGAGGCTAATGCTAGCGGACCGTCAAATACTAAGATACTGAATGCAATACGATCTCTGAAGAAGGATCTCGGCCAACAATCAGCTGACATGCTGGAGGCTATTAACAGCATCAAGGGAGATTTGTTGTCCCAGTCGAGGAGAATTAGCGAAACTGAGGAGAGAATATCGCATGCGGAGGAGGATGTCATCACTCTCCAAAAAGTTAAACAACTGGAAGGTACAACAGAGATGTTGCGCAATAAAATCCAAGATCAAGAAGACAGGGCAAGACGCTCTAACCTGAGACTGATCGTTCTCCCTGAGAAAACCGAAGGCCCCGACGTGCAGTTTTCTGGAAAACTGGCTTCCCAAGCTACTGGGCGACACTCTGACCCCCAGCCTTGTGATTGAGCGTGCACACTGGGTCAGCCAAGTTAACACAAGCCGGTCTTCAGCGCCCAGACCAATTGTTATCAAATTTCTGAACTATAAAGACCGTGAAAATACACTCAAAGCAGCCAGGAGACAGAGGGAGGTGCGGTACAATGTTCAGCGGGTCCGCTTTTTTCCAGACCTGTCAACTGAGAACCGACAGCGTCAACGTCTATTCGATGGCGTGAAGGCGAGGCTCCGTGCCCTGAACATCCGCTACGGGCTGCTCTACTCCGCTCACCTTGTTATCACCCATGACAGCAGGCGTCTTGTCTTCAAGTCCGTCTCCGAAGCACAACAATCCACCGACACCGGCACTCCGCGGGAATCCCCAAGCTCCGAGAGCTGATAAGTCTACTTTCTGGACTAAATTAAGTAAATAAGGTAACGGTAAATCAGAAAACCACTACGATTATAGGATGGAGGACTTGTGTTTTGGACAAACCGTCTTTTCATCCCTCTCTAGGCACAATACGAACACCTTGATTTTGAAAATCCTCACTAGACATCTAATGAAACTAACATATTTGAGAGGTGCAGTTTCTTCATGCTTTCTCCATGTGAGTTTTGAGTTATAACCAACTGTGACAACCTTTTTTTTTTTCTCTCTCTCTCTCTCATTTATTTTAATTTATCTATTTTTTGGATTAATTTTAAAGTCCGTTTTCAATATGTCAGTGAGCCCTATGACGCTGTAGCCTATTAGTGCATGAATCATGTTGCTCCTCATTGTGTGGATCAAACGTTGATCATAACCAGAGTTATTTACTCATTTTGTAGTTCACATGTACTTAGTTTGGGGAAGTGCATGAAGGGTTTTTGGGAGGGAACAGGATTTCGGTGCGATGTTTTTGGTTTTGTCTTTGCAGTTTTTCGGTCAGGTCTTTCAAATGTGCAACTTTATTTTAAACACAGATGACTACTAGATCAGAATTAAAAATCTCTAGCTGGAACACAAGAGGGTTGAACAAATTGGTAAAACTGAAGCAGGTATTGAATAGGATTAAGCAAAGGAAGGCCAACATTATTTTCCTACAAGAAACACATTTGGTAGAAAATGATATAAATGAAGTCAGGAGCAGGTGGCCAGGGCAAGTTCATTCTGCATTCTTTTCATCTCATGCCAGAGGAGTCATAATATTAATTCATAAATCAATCCCTTTTCAATTAAAAAAACAAATACATAGACCCATCAGGGAGATATATTATGCTTAACGGTACCATAGTGTCCACTCAAGTCAGTTTAATATGTGTGTATGCTCCTAATGGTGACGACCCGTCTTTTTATCAAAATCTTTTGAGTTCATGAGTGACCTAAACTTAACTGATATTTGGCGATATCTTAATCCCAACAAAAGAGACTATTCATGCTTTTCAAGCACATACAAGACATATTCGAGAATAGATTACTTTTTAATTTCACATGGGCTACTGTCAAAAATTGAGAAATGTTGGTATGACAGTATATTGCTGTCAGACCACGCACCAATCTCCTTGGTAATGCAACTACCTAATGTAATGACCTCACTGCCTAGATTTCGTTTTCAGTCTACTTGGCTTCAAAACCCAGACTTTGTAAGGTATATTGATGGGAAAATAGACGAGTACTTCTTTCTAAATACAAACCAAACCAGTGCGTCTGTAAAATGGGAGGCATTCAAGGCATATTTAAGGGGTGAGATCATAAGCTATACTACATATAAATCCAAAAAATATTATTCACAGCTTAACACACTTGAACAAAAAGTTAAAAAATCACAATGACACCCCAGAAAAACATCAAGAGCTCCTCTTACTGAAATCTCAGTACAATGAGCTAACCACCAACAAAATAGCTTCCAGTTTGTTGTGGTTAAAACAATCATACTAAGACCAGGGAGAGAAAGCTGGAAAGCTGATAGCATGGAGGCTGAAAAGGACACAAACTGATAGAGCTATAAATTCAGTTAAGTTACAAGATGGGAAAATCCTGATCAATCCATCTGAAATAAACACTGCTTTCAAAGAGTTTTATGAGGATTTGTATAAATCAGAATATAACCCACTGAACAACTCAGGAAAACAAAAGGAGTTTTTGGATAAACTCAATTTTCCAACAATAACTGAAGAAGCTAAAACTGATCTTGACAAACATTTATGTGTTGAAGAATTATCAGAAGCAATGAAAGGCTTGAGCAGTGGAAAGGCACCTGGGCCCGATGGCCTGCCCATAGAATTATATAAAACATTTGCAGTAAAATTGTTACCCCATCTCTTAGAGACATTTAATGAATCATATGAAAAAGGAATTTTGCCCCCATCTTTAAGAGCTGCTGTAATTTCCCTCCTTTTAAAGCCAGGCAAATGTCCCTTAGACAGAACATCGTATCGACCCATATCTTTAATGTCCTGTGATACCAAGATACTATGTAAGGCTTTGGCCAAGCGGATAGAATTACTAATACCCAACCTGATCGCCAATGACCAGAATGGATTCATACTTGGCAGACAAGCTTTTCACAATACACTTAGGCTGCTGAATATTCTATATGCCAAACAAAATGCCAGAGACCATGCGATCCTGTCATTAGATGCCCAAAAGGCGTTTGACAGGGTGGAATGGAACTACCTATTTGATGTTTTAAAAAGATTTGGTTTTGGGGAAAAATACCTTAAATGGATTCGATTATTGTATACTGAGCCAGTAGCAGAAATTGCGACTAACAATCAAATTTCAAAGCCTTTTAATCTTAGTAGGTCTACACGCCAAGGCTGTCCCCTGAGCCCTTTGTTATTTTTATTTGCTATTGAACCCTTAGCCATGGCAATCCGTCAGTCATCTGACATTACGGGCATGACTATTGGTAAGACAGAACACCGTTTGTCTCTTTTTGCTGATGATATTGTTTTGTTTTTGACAAAGCTAGGAGCTTTACTTAAGGCTCTCAACCATCTGCTGAAGATATTTGGACAATTCTCTGGTTATAAAAACAATGATAAAAAAGTGCTTTGCTAATATTGAACAAGGAAGGGAGAGAAGGTCCCCAGATCCACACTCAGTTCACTAAGGATTTACCTACCTAGGTATTAGAATATCACCTGTCATTGAAGACATAATACCAATCAATTATAACCCGCTGGTTAAATCCATAGGAGAATCTCTAGAGAAATGGAATGTGATGTCCATCTCTATGATAGGACGTATAAATATTATTAAGATGTCTGTCCTGCCCAAGTTTTTGTATCTTTTTCAGGCGATTTCACTTCCCCCGCCTGCCTCTTTTTTCTCTACCCTCAAGAAAAACTTTACCTGCTTTACTTAGAGCAACAAGCGCCCTAGACTACGTCTTTCTCTCCTTTATCTGCCCTATGAACGTGGTGAGCTTAAACTGCCTAATATGAAGTTATATTACTGGGCAGCCCAGCTCCGCGCAGCCATGTATGACTTTCATACAACAGAGGTTCCAGCTTGGGTAAAGATAGAAAATAATGCAATAGAACTTCCATTGTGTCAGTACCTCTATTCATCGCAAACTAAAATACTTGGAAAACGCACACAAAATCCTTTTCTCAAAAACACTCTGATAGCATGGCATGAAGCCCACACCTTTTTAAATGACATCCCCAAACTGTCTTGTTTCTTACCTCTATGGGGAAATGAAAACCTCACTCCTGGGAGGCGTGATATGGGATTCAGACAATGGATGGAGAGAGGATTAAGCAAAATGAAAGATCTTTATGATGAAGGCATTTTGATGTCATTCACACAATTAAGAATAAATTTGACCTACCTGGGAAACATCACTTTAAGAACATGCAACTAAGAAGCTTCATATACTCCCAGATTAAAACTACCTCAGAACCCTCATTATCTACTATTGAACAACTCATGGTGAACAACTCATGGTAAACAACCTACATGGCAGAGGTCAAATATCCATCTTTTACGGTTTGCTATTAGCAGGTTCTAAAGAAAACTCTCTTATCTATCTGCATGGAAAAATGATCTTCAGTCAGACATCAGTATAGAGGACTGGGAGGAGACATGTCTTCTGGCTCAAACTCAAACTATAAACACAAGATGCAAACTTCTACAGTATAAATGGTTGCTTAGAACTTATATCACACCTGTTAAATTGCACCACTTTGATCCTAATATTCCTGACCACTGCACCAAATGTCTGGAAGAAGTTGGTACCCTACTACATTGTATGTGGAGCTGTCAAAAACTGCAGATATTCTGGAAAGAGGTTCTCGACTCAATTTCGAAACTCACAGAAAAGGATGTTCCAGTTGAAGCTAAGATATGTTTGTTGCACATATACCCTGAGAATTTCCCAGTGACTGTAAAAAAACGTAAACTAATTAATTTTTGTCAGCTGCAAGCTAAATGTGTGATTGCTTTAAAATGGAAGGAGATCCAGGGACCTACCTTGGGCCAATGGATTACAGAGCTGTCATCTAATTTGGCACTGGAAAAGCTGACTTGCATGGCAAGAGGAAAAGTTGAGGACTTTAACAAGATGTGGTCGTCTTTCCTAACCTTCATGAATAACCTGAATGTGCAACCTAGAACTGGACAAGATCTGTTGCAGCCACCTTTATGACCTTAAAAATGGCTCAATAGTGGTTCCATGGCTGGAGTATTAGTACTATGAAGTAGAAATAGAGATGAAGAGGAGGACCGAACTATAAACCTATGTTGTTTTGCACAAATGTTTCTGTGCATATTGATGTTCATTGGAATGTATGCAGGCTGAATATGTAATGCATATTTTGATATTATTATCAAAACTTTATTTACCGTAGATCCTATTGTGGGTGGGAGGAGGGTGGGTTAGAAGGGTTTCTGTTTTTGTGTGTTTTGTTGTTGTTATTATGTGTATGAACGTATGTGCATTACAATGGAAAATCAATAAAAAAAAAAAAGATTCAATTTGTAAATTGATAAATCGTATTTTCATCAACATATTTCAAATTAATTATTTCACTTGTAAACTGTGTAATAAGCGGGATAATGTAGTTAGTCGGAAATCCTATTGGGGTACATCCCGTCGGTTCATAGCAGTTTCTTGCTCCAGTTTAAAGTTATTTTTGTCTGTGGTCATATTTATATATATATATATATATATATATATATATATATATATATATATGTATATATATATATATATATGTATATGTGTATATATATATAAAAGCAATTATTTTATCGGGCATTAGCGCAGGTTTTATTGTGTCTTTTATTATTGTAAAAGTCTGTTGCTGACGGCTGCTGAACCAGAAAAGGAAATAATTGGGAGATAAACAAACATGGAGAAGGGTACGGAACTTTAACATGGCCATTTTCATTTTAAAGTTCTTCGAGATGGCAGAGTCGACAGAACCAAAGTGATCTGTAACCACTGCCAAGTTGAATTTTCGTATCACCGGAGTACTTCCAGTCTAAAATATCACCTGCAAAACAAACTGATATCAGCAAATCATTCAAGGAAACAAACAGTGGAGCGAGGCTTCGGCAGACTACGTTAGATGCAGCGTGTGGGACAAGTATAGATAAACAAAGGCAAGAGAAGCTAACAAATGCCATAGCGAAGTGGATAGCTGCAGACTGCAGGCCGATTCGTGTTGTGGAAGACATTGGTCTGAGAAACATTTTGAGAATCGCGACAAATGACGGCAGGTATGAGATGCCCGCAAGACGCACCATCACACGAAGAATGCACGACTTGATTGAAAAGGAGAGGACTGAAAAAGCGACAACTTTACAATACGCACCCGCTGTTGCTCTCATTGGGGACTACTGGACATCACTTTGTAACCATAATTACCTCGGAGTTACAGTGCATTATATTGATTAAAAGTTGGCGCTGCATTCACATGCTCTTACTGTAATGGAAACAGAGGAGAGAAATTATGCTGAAACGTGCGCGGGACACTACTGAAGTTGCACAGTAAATCCCAGCAGTGAACTTTTTTGAACTTCACCTCACAGGGACATTTGGTACCGAACATAGACTGGTTATGCTGCTCCCTGATAAAAGAAAAATGTTTGTGTTGTTACCTCAGAAATTGCCTGTTTTAATGTTATGATTGTGGCTCAGGATTTTGTGGGCATTTTAAAAAAAAAATATTTTTCATAACGAACAGGATAACATTAATGCCCTAGCAGTGACAAGCTTAAATTTTGTATTTGCTTTGATAACATTTTAAGTTGAGATTTACACAAAATATTTTTATTTAACTGCTACTGTATAAAAAAATACTGACGTTAAAAGTGCGCTATACATTTCAATTCATTATTGGATTTTGCGTATACAAATGCGATTAATCGCGATTAAAACTTTTAATCGTTGCCCAGCCCTAATATATATATATATATATATATATATATATATATATATATATATATATATATATATATATTAGGGCTGTCAAACGATCAATTTTTTTAATCGCGATTAATCGCATTTTGTCCATAGTTAACTCGCGATTAATCACAAATTAATCGCAATTTTTTTGGCACATTTTTTTCTGTTCTAAATGTACCTTAATGTATTTTTTTGTGTTCTTAATACTTTTAACAACATAAGAAAGGTCAAATCTGATCATTGGCTGAGTCCTTGCCATTTTGGCTATTCTTCGATCCATTCGAATGGTGGTTTTCCGTTTTCTCCACGTCTTTCTGGTTTTGGTTGCCATTTTAAAGCATTGGAGATCATTTTAGCTGAGCAGCCTATCATTTTCTGCACTTCTTTGTATGTTTTCCCCTCTCCAATCAACTTTTTAATCAAAGTGCGCTGTTCTTCTCAACAATGTGTGGAACAACCCATTTTACTCCGATTTTCAGAAAGAAATGCTCTACAACCAGGTGGTACATGTGCTGCCTTTGTTCTTAAATAAGGGCCACCTGTTTGGCACCTGTTTTTTCACAGAGTGAATGACCTCACTAGTTGAACTCCACACTGCTATTATTTTAAACACGCCCCTTCCAATTAATGATTCAATTACACAGACTCAGCAGCATGCATGTCATGACTGATGGGTCTGTTGGTTTTCTGTTACTCTACTACACCTACTAGTAAATTATTTGCCATGTAAAAATATCATTTCTACCAAAAACAGTGATTGATCTGATTAGTGATTTTGGACTGCTATTATTTTGACACAACTGTATATATGTGTGTGTATATATATATATATATATATATATATATATATATATACACATCATATATATCATATATAATATATATATATAATATATATCATACATATATTATATCATATATATAATATATATATAGAAAGGTCAAATATGCTTGCATTATGAAAATGTTTATTCAACACTTCAAATCATGCAGGAAAATAAATCCAGTGTTGTCTGCTTTGGGCGAGGGGGGCGACGGGCTCTCTGCATCTGCAGTCTGTTTGGCTTGCAAGTGGTGTCCACTGACACTGCACATTTTTGCTCCGGTGCAGCAAAACAATAAAAAGTACGGCTTGAAATTCAAACTTTCTGTCGTGATATATTCAGAGGAAAACTCAGGAGAAGCAGCCGCTAAACGTTTCTCTGTTGACCCCAAGAGAGTGAGAGAAACGGAGCTTCAGCGTCTGTCCGAGGAGGACAGCAGCAGCGCCAGGCTGCCTGCTGGAGGGAGGAAAAAGGCTAGTGAGGAGCCTGAGATAAACATGCGGGGATGAGTTATCAGCAAACGGGCACGCCACCAGAGAGTGTCCCGCAAAATGATCAGGGCGATGGAGAAACAAATGTACGCCACCGTGAGTGACAGCAAAGATGAGGAGTTTGCAGCGAGTGCTGCTTTTCAGTCTGCCGTGTTTTTAACGAACCGACAACCCTGCTTCTTCTTCTTCTTCTGATTCCCTTCCTTATTCTTCTGCCACATTCTGTATCAAGACTGCGGGTGCCGGCGGCGGCTGTAAATCATACAATGCGCGTTTTTTTTTTTTTTTAATATACTGAGCGTTAATCACGCGTTAAAAAAATTAACGGCGTTAAGAGGACGGTGCGTTAACACATTATTAACGCGTTAACTTTGACAGCCCTAATATATACTGTGTGTATATATATATATATATATATATATATATATATATATATATATATATATATATATATATATATGTGTATATATATAAAAAGCTCAGTGCAAATTCATGCAGGACACGGAAGTCATTAGCCCAAGCTGTAGTCAGCTGACAGCCAGCTGATCAGATCAGCTCCAGTCTCTGACCAACCACAGTCACTCTTCCAAATTAGGCGGTCCATTTAAACCCAAGCCATCATTCACTGATCTCTCATTCAACACTGCTGCACGCACATCGCCGCTGCCGGCAAGCTTGCCAGCACCACCCCAGCCTCCACCTGCTTATTCTGAATCTAAAACAGCTCAATTTATCTAGTTGCTATGACTCTACTCCTGCGGGGGGGGGTATGCATTGCACTCCCCAGATTGACCTAGCATGCTGCTTGTCAAATCCGGGGAGCTCCTTGAGCAGAGCCTTCAGCGCCAAGCCTAACTGTATATCATTTGTCGCAATAAATGATTTAAGCAAATGACGAGTGTTCCTGAATGAAATATCTATCTATCTATCTATCTATCTATACATATATATACAGTTGTGTTCAAAATAATAGCAGTGTGTTTAAAAAAGTGAGTAAAGCTCAAAATCCTCATGACAGTTTTTTTTCCATACACGCAAATGCATTGGGAACACTGCACATTCTATTCCGAATCAAAACATGAATTGTTGTTACTTTACAAAAGTGAGGGAAAAAAGTCATATATATTAAGCTGTTCAAAAAAATAGCAGTGTCTGCATTTTTCTTTACAAACTCAAATATTTACTTTATAAATTGAAAAATGCTTGAAGATTTAGCTTTCTTGTGAATCACTGAACTAATATTTAGTTATATAACCACTGTTTCTGAGAACTGCTTTACATCTGTGTTGCATGGAGTCAACCAACTTCTGGCACCTGTGAACAGGTATTCCAGCCCAAGACGATTGGACTACATTCCACAATTCCTCTGCATTTCTTGGTTTTGCCTCAGAAACAGCATTTTTAATGTCACCGCACAAGTTTTCTATTGGATTAAGGTCCGGGGATTGAGCTGGCCACTCCATAACGTTAATCTTGGTCTGGAACCAAGATGCTGCTCGCTTGCTGGTGTGTTTGGGGTCGTTGTCTTGTTGAAATACCCATTTAGAGGGCATTTCCTCTTCGGCATAAGGCAACATGACCTCTTCAAGAATTTTGATGTATTCAAACTGATCCATGATCCCTGGTATGCGATAAATAGGCCCAACACCATTGTAAGAGAAACATCCCCGTATCATAATGCTTGCACCACCATGCTTTATTGTCTTTAAAGTGCACTGTGGCTTGAATTCAGTTTTTGGGGGTCGTCTGACAAACTGTCTGTGGCCCCTAGACCCAAAAAGAACAATCTTACTTTCGTCAGTCCACAAAACGTTGCGCCATTTCTCTTTAGGCCAGTCGATGTGTTCTTTGGCAAATTGTAGTCTCTTCAACAAATGTCGTTTATTCAACAACGGGACTTTGCGGGGGCTTCTTGCCCATAACTTGGCTTCACATAGGCGTCTTCTAACTGTTACAGTACTCACAGGTAACTTCAGATCTTCTTTGGTCACCCTGGAGCTGATCATTGGCTGAGTCCTTGCCATTTTGGATATTTTCGATCCATTCGAATGGTGGTTTTCCGTTTTCTTCCACGTCTTTCTGGTTTTGGTTGCCATTTTAAAGCATTGGAGATCATTTTAGCTGAGCAGCCTATCATTTTCTGCACTTCTTTGTATGTTTTCCCCTCTCCAATCAACTTTTTAATCAAAGTGCGCTGTTCTTCTGAACAATGTGTGGAACAACCCATTTTACTCCGATTTTCAGAAAGAAATGCTCTACAACCAGGTGGTACATGTGCTGCCTTTGTTCTTAAATAAGGGCCACCTGTTTGGCACCTGTTTTTTCACAGAGTGAATGACCTCACTAATTGAACTCCACACTGCTATTATTTTAAACACGCCCCTTCCAATTAATGATTCAATTACACAGACTCAGCAGCATGCATGTCATGACTGATGGGTCTGTTGGTTTTCTGTTACTCTACTACACCTACTAGTAAATTATTTGCCATGTAAAAATATCATTTCTACCAAAAACAGTGATTGATCTGATTAGTGATTTTGGACTGCTATTATTTTGAACACAACTGTATATATGTATATATTTATATATATATATATATATATATATATATATATATATACATATATATATATATATATATATTATATATATATATGTATATATATACATATATGTATATATATATATATATGTATATATATATATATTATATATATATATATAATATATATCATATATATGTATATATATATGTATATATATATATATATATATATATATATATATGTATGTATCATATATCTCTCTCTATGTATATGATGTATATCTCTATATATAATATATATATAAAGCTTGGAGCTGTGAGGATCAACAGCAACAAAAAACACACACAAATCTGCCTGGCAACAGACTTCGGTCCTCACAACTGTAGAAGTAAAATATTCATTTTACTTTGTGTTTTCTGAAATTTAAAGTCACATTCTGACTCCCCACTCCCACCTAGTGTTAGATTTATTTTTTGCACCATTCTAGCTATAGTGGAAGGGGTGGACCTCACAAAGAACTCAAAGAACGGGGTCCTCACAACTACATAAAGACATGTATGTGTGTGTG
>CAVMBS020000013.1:0-32500 GCA_963678695.2 Diplodus puntazzo
TCTCCATCCCTTTTCTGGTTTGTTTTTGTGCCGAATTTGGGTTTTTTGTGTGACCTTCATTTAGGTTTGGTCTCGTCCTTTTTATTTAGGTATTGAAATAGTTCTATAGATTTAGCGACTTAATGTTTTGTAGTTTATTTTCGTTGTAATTTTGTTATATCCAAATTTTGGTTTTTGTTTGTCCGGGTGATTAGCGTTTGGTCCTTGGTTCCTTGGTTAATTTAGGTTTTATGCTTCTATATATGGGCAGACTTGAATGTGTGTTTTTGAATATTATAAGTATTTATTATTTTCCTCCCTTATATGTATATCGCCACATCTTGTAGGCCTCAAATCTCAAATTTTCGATTCTCCTCTCTCCTGTACCCCAGTGTCTCACTCCTCACGTCCCAGAACCATCTACTACATTCTTGTATGTTCCTTATTAAGTATTGGTTTTTATAATGTCTCCCTTATTTTGGGTTATACTTTTTTTTGTCAATTTTATTTTCGTGCGGCTTAACTTGCCTTTAATTTATTTAGTGTAAACGGGATCGGGGTAGTGCGGCTATCTTAGGGTTGGGGTTTAGGATAATTTGGAGGGGTGGGAAGGGGGGGTGGGTAGCACAATTAGGGTCAACCCAAGAGTATCAGCAGCATCGCGCCATCGAGGAACCAACCAAGCCCACTCTGCCGGGACCAGAACTGGCTAGGTTAGGTTGAAGGGGTGAGTGGAAACCTTACCACAGGGTCTAAGGAAAGCCCATGCCTGGAAGTTGCACTCTGCACTCCGTTACAGTCTCAACTGTTCCAGAAATTCATCAACCCTCCCTCATGAAACCAGCAACGAGAAGGGTGGTTAAGTTGACACAACCCCCTGAAGCCCAGCCACCGAAAATTATCCACCACACTGAACGAAGGGGGTGGGGGATTAAACACATAACTTAGCTGGGCACCAATGCCTTAGCAATAGCTCTGTCCCGCGCTGCTAATCCTCTCCAAAAGACAAGCTGGGCAAAGATCAGTGACTAAAGAACGGACGTTTCCGCGTTGAGCCTTATTATTGGCCTTCCACACAAGAACAGTCTTCCTCAGGCAGTAGAGAGATCAGGCGCACTGAGCTTGCAAAAATGAAGTGTTGCCTTGCCTGATTTGGGCTGTAAGGACGACCACTGGCGGCCCCGTTTCTTTCTTCCTTCCCTTCTCCAATCTAGGGTTGGGGTTAGGATAATTGGAGGGTGGGGGGGTTAGCCAATTAGGGGTCACCCAAAGGATCAGCAGCCAGCAGGAACCAACATGCCAGCCACCCTGCCGGGACCTGGCTGCGGTTAGGTTGAAGGGGTAAGGAACCATACCAGGGAACTTAAGCCTCTGGCAATGGAAGTTGCACTCTCCTCGTACAGAGGAGGGTGGTGGCCTTCCCGCCATGCCTACTTTGATTTTGTGTTCCCAGATAATTTATCCACCACTCCGACTAGGTTCGGCGGGGTTATTCTAACAATTAGTCGGCAACAATGCCATCTAGCTACAAATTGCTCAGTCTCGTCGTCAACGTTTCGGCCTTTATTGGCCTTCCTACAGGACGGCTAACAATTCCATGGAGCTGCAAAAAATGTAGTGTGCCTTGCCTGATTTGGGCTTTAGGACTACCATCTGGCCGCCGTTTCTTTTTCCCCGTCTCCATCTCCTTTTGCTGTTTGATGTTTGTCCGAATTAGGAGTTTACTTGGGTGTAGCCATGCATTATAGGTTTGATCGTCGCTCCCTTTTTGTTAGGTTCTGTGTATTCGTATATTTAGGACTTTATTGTTTTAGCTGTCCATATCAGTTGTATTTTGTGTATATCCAAATGATTGGTTTTCTGTTGTCGCGTCGAATTACGGTCTGATCGTGTTCCTTATTTAGGTTTTGCTTTACATATAGAGTTTAGGACTTACTGATCTTGTATTAAGTCATTTGATCTAATTTCATCGACCCCATTAATGTTGTACCAGAGCTTTAGGGGCCTGAGTGTGCAATTTCCGATCCGCCATCTCGCTGGGACCGGTAAGTCTCTCCCTCACGTCTGCCCTATAATACAAATCTTGTTGTTACCTTCACTTAGTATATTGAGATTTTTACATTCAAGTTCCCATTATTTGGTTATTACTTTTTTTGTTTTTTTTACTTTTAATTTAGCTGGCGGCTTACTTCACTTGCCTTTAATCTTATTAATGTTACAACGGAATAGGCGGCGATGCAGGGTATCTAGAGAGTTCGGGGTTCAGGATAAATTCGGAGGGCGGGGCGCGGCGTTAAGCCAATTAGGGTCCCCATAAGACTCAGCAGCCAGCAGGAACCCTAACCAGTTACCAGCCCCTGCGCCGGGACCTCTGGCTGCCGTCTTAGAGTGATACGGGGAACGGAACCCGATACCAGGGAACTTATAGCCCTGGCATGGAAGCTGCATCTCCAATCCTCGATCCAGAGGGCTGTGTGGCCCTCTCCGCACATATCCAATCAGGCAAATTATCCATGACACGCTGCGTCGCGACAGGTGGTGGGAGATATCCCCAAAAAGACTTAGAAGCAAGCAAGGGCCAGTTAGCAAAGAACTCAGTCTCGGGCGGGGCGCGAACGTTTTCGGCCTAGTTATTTGCCCTTCCTCAGGCGACATCTGAGGGCTGCCAAACAATGATTGTGTGCTCCTTGCCCTGATTATGGTCTAGATAAGGGCACACCACTGTGCCCGTTCTCTTTTTCCATCTTCGCTCCACCCTTTTCTGTATTGTTTTTCACGTCCGACTAGTTTGGGTTCTTGTTACCATCTATTTAAGGTTTGTCATCGAGGCCTTTTTTTAGGTTTGTATTCGTGATTTTTACACTTATGTTTTTTGTGATGTAGATATACGTTGATACCTATTGTTATATCCAAATTTGGTTTTCTGTTCGTCCGTCGTAATTAGGTATTAGTCCTGGGTCCTTTATTATATCAGGTTTGAGCTGTCTATACATTTTAGAAACTTATGTCTTTGTATTAAGGAATTTGTATTACTTTACCCCATTAATGTCTTATACACATGCGTGTTCGTGCCTTATGTCAATGTGCGATCCCTTCTCCTACCGTAGTCTCCAGTCCTCCGTCTCCCTTAGATACAATCTTTGTTGTTCCTTAGACTTAGCTATCGTTCTTGATAAGTTCGCCTTATTTGGGGTATAACTTTTTTTTTTGTGGCTTCTCTTCAATTCGTAGTGCGGCTTCACTGGGTCCGTGGTTATTTATCTAACTCTGTAAATCCGGGTAGGGGTCTAAGGGGTATCTAGGGTTGGGGTGTAGGATCTAATTGGAGGGTGGGCGGGTGTAGGCCAATTAGGAGTCCTCCATAGCGATCAGCAGCCAGCCAGGATACCAATCTCAGTTAGAAACCCCCTCTGTCCCGGGACCGCGCGTGGTTCTGTTAGGGTGAAGGGGACGGATCCATCACCAGGGACTAAGTCACCATGCACAGGCTAGGAAGTGAGCACTCAGTCGTGCCTCACGCGACCAGGAGGGTGGTGGCGCCCACGCCAGCTCACAGAGCGCGATTGCTTCCACAAGCACTCGCAAGCGAGGGTGGGGATTCAAAAAAATTAGGCAACAATGCCTTAAGCAAAACTCCGAGTCCTCCGCCAAACGTTTCGCGCCTTATTGGCGCCTCTTGGCCTACAGGCGCAACCTGAGCTGAGGCAAAGACTATGAAGTAGTGCCTTGCCTGATTTGGCTTAGGAGTATACGACAGCGTGGCATGGGCCGGTATGGTTCGGAGAGGTGGTTCCCTTCATCCAATGCCATACAACACGTGTGAGAGAGGTCTGTTGTTTCTGTCCGAATTGGGGGGTTTTTGTTACCATCTATTTAGGTTTGTCTCGTCCTTTATTTAGGTTTGTATTCTATATTTAGACTTATGTTTTGTGTTTATCGTTGTATTTGTTATATCCAAATTTGGTTTTTGTTGTCCGTGAATTAGGTTTGTCTTGTCCTTTATTTAGGTTTAGCTTCTATATTTAGACTTATGTTTTGTATTAAGTATTTATTATTTCCCCTTAATGTATACCATATTTGGCCTATTAATTTCGATCCCTCTCCTACCGTGTCTCCCCTCCGTCTCCCTTATACATCTTGTTGTTCCTTATTAGTATTGTTTTTATAAGTTCCCTTATTTGGGTTATACTTTTTTTGTCTTTAATTTAGTGCGGCTTACTTGCCTTTAATTTATTAATGTAAACGGATAGGGGTAGGGGTATCTAGGGTTGGGGTTAGGATAATTGGAGGGTGGGGGTTAGCCAATTAGGGTCCCCAAAGATCAGCAGCCAGCAGGAACCAACCAGCCCCCTGCCGGGACCTGGCTGGTTAGGTGAAGGGGAAGGAACCATACCAGGGACTAAGCCCTGGCATGGAAGTGCACTCTCCTCGACCAGAGGGTGGTGGCCCCCGCCAGCCACAGAAATTATCCACCACTCGAAGGTGGTGGGGATTCAAAAAATTAGGCAACAATGCCTTAGCAAAGCTCAGTCTCGCGCAACGTTTCGGCCTTTATTGGCCTTCCTCAGGCGCACTGAGCTGCAAAAATGAAGTGTGCCTTGCCTGATTTGGCTTAAGGACACACTGGCCCGTTTCTTTTTCCCTTCTCCATCCCTTTCTGTTTGTTTTGTCCGAATTGGGTTTTTGTTACCATCATTTAGGTTTGTCTCGTCCTTTATTTAGGTTTGTATTCTATATTTAGACTTATGTTTTGTGTTTATCGTTGTATTTGTTATATCCAAATTTGGTTTTTGTTGTCCGTGAATTAGGTTTGTCTTGTCCTTTATTTAGGTTTAGCTTCTATATTTAGACTTATGTTTTGTATTAAGTATTTATTATTTCCCCTTAATGTATACCATATTTGGCCTATTAATTTCGATCCCTCTCCTACCGTGTCTCCCCTCCGTCTCCCTTATACATCTTGTTGTTCCTTATTAGTATTGTTTTTATAAGTTCCCTTATTTGGGTTATACTTTTTTTGTCTTTAATTTAGTGCGGCTTACTTGCCTTTAATTTATTAATGTAAACGGATAGGGGTAGGGGTATCTAGGGTTGGGGTTAGGATAATTGGAGGGTGGGGGGTTAGCCAATTAGGGTCCCCAAAGATCAGCAGCCAGCAGGAACCAACCAGCCCCCTGCCGGGACCTGGCTGGTTAGGTGAAGGGGAAGGAACCATACCAGGGACTAAGCCCTGGCATGGAAGTGCACTCTCCTCGACCAGAGGGTGGTGGCCCCCGCCAGCCACAGAAATTATCCACCACTCGAAGGTGGTGGGGATTCAAAAAATTAGGCAACAATGCCTTAGCAAAGCTCAGTCTCGCGCAACGTTTCGGCCTTTATTGGCCTTCCTCAGGCGCACTGAGCTGCAAAAATGAAGTGTGCCTTGCCTGATTTGGCTTAAGGACACACTGGCCCGTTTCTTTTTCCCTTCTCCATCCCTTTCTGTTTGTTTTGTCCGAATTGGGTTTTTGTTACCATCATTTAGGTTTGTCTCGTCCTTTATTTAGGTTTGTATTCTATATTTAGACTTATGTTTTGTGTTTATCGTTGTATTTGTTATATCCAAATTTGGTTTTTGTTGTCCGTGAATTAGGTTTGTCTTGTCCTTTATTTAGGTTTAGCTTCTATATTTAGACTTATGTTTTGTATTAAGTATTTATTATTTCCCCTTAATGTATACCATATTTGGCCTATTAATTTCGATCCCTCTCCTACCGTGTCTCCCCTCCGTCTCCCTTATACATCTTGTTGTTCCTTATTAGTATTGTTTTTATAAGTTCCCTTATTTGGGTTATACTTTTTTTGTCTTTAATTTAGTGCGGCTTACTTGCCTTTAATTTATTAATGTAAACGGATAGGGGTAGGGGTATCTAGGGTTGGGGTTAGGATAATTGGAGGGTGGGGGGTTAGCCAATTAGGGTCCCCAAAGATCAGCAGCCAGCAGGAACCAACCAGCCCCCTGCCGGGACCTGGCTGGTTAGGTGAAGGGGAAGGAACCATACCAGGGACTAAGCCCTGGCATGGAAGTGCACTCTCCTCGACCAGAGGGTGGTGGCCCCCGCCAGCCACAGAAATTATCCACCACTCGAAGGTGGTGGGGATTCAAAAAATTAGGCAACAATGCCTTAGCAAAGCTCAGTCTCGCGCAACGTTTCGGCCTTTATTGGCCTTCCTCAGGCGCACTGAGCTGCAAAAATGAAGTGTGCCTTGCCTGATTTGGCTTAAGGACACACTGGCCCGTTTCTTTTTCCCTTCTCCATCCCTTTCTGTTTGTTTTGTCCGAATTGGGTTTTTGTTACCATCATTTAGGTTTGTCTCGTCCTTTATTTAGGTTTGTATTCTATATTTAGACTTATGTTTTGTGTTTATCGTTGTATTTGTTATATCCAAATTTGGTTTTTGTTGTCCGTGAATTAGGTTTGTCTTGTCCTTTATTTAGGTTTAGCTTCTATATTTAGACTTATGTTTTGTATTAAGTATTTATTATTTCCCCTTAATGTATACCATATTTGGCCTATTAATTTCGATCCCTCTCCTACCGTGTCTCCCCTCCGTCTCCCTTATACATCTTGTTGTTCCTTATTAGTATTGTTTTTATAAGTTCCCTTATTTGGGTTATACTTTTTTTGTCTTTAATTTAGTGCGGCTTACTTGCCTTTAATTTATTAATGTAAACGGATAGGGGTAGGGGTATCTAGGGTTGGGGTTAGGATAATTGGAGGGTGGGGGGTTAGCCAATTAGGGTCCCCAAAGATCAGCAGCCAGCAGGAACCAACCAGCCCCCTGCCGGGACCTGGCTGGTTAGGTGAAGGGGAAGGAACCATACCAGGGACTAAGCCCTGGCATGGAAGTGCACTCTCCTCGACCAGAGGGTGGTGGCCCCCGCCAGCCACAGAAATTATCCACCACTCGAAGGTGGTGGGGATTCAAAAAATTAGGCAACAATGCCTTAGCAAAGCTCAGTCTCGCGCAACGTTTCGGCCTTTATTGGCCTTCCTCAGGCGCACTGAGCTGCAAAAATGAAGTGTGCCTTGCCTGATTTGGCTTAAGGACACACTGGCCCGTTTCTTTTTCCCTTCTCCATCCCTTTCTGTTTGTTTTGTCCGAATTGGGTTTTTGTTACCATCATTTAGGTTTGTCTCGTCCTTTATTTAGGTTTGTATTCTATATTTAGACTTATGTTTTGTGTTTATCGTTGTATTTGTTATATCCAAATTTGGTTTTTGTTGTCCGTGAATTAGGTTTGTCTTGTCCTTTATTTAGGTTTAGCTTCTATATTTAGACTTATGTTTTGTATTAAGTATTTATTATTTCCCCTTAATGTATACCATATTTGGCCTATTAATTTCGATCCCTCTCCTACCGTGTCTCCCCTCCGTCTCCCTTATACATCTTGTTGTTCCTTATTAGTATTGTTTTTATAAGTTCCCTTATTTGGGTTATACTTTTTTTGTCTTTAATTTAGTGCGGCTTACTTGCCTTTAATTTATTAATGTAAACGGATAGGGGTAGGGGTATCTAGGGTTGGGGTTAGGATAATTGGAGGGTGGGGGGTTAGCCAATTAGGGTCCCCAAAGATCAGCAGCCAGCAGGAACCAACCAGCCCCCTGCCGGGACCTGGCTGGTTAGGTGAAGGGGAAGGAACCATACCAGGGACTAAGCCCTGGCATGGAAGTGCACTCTCCTCGACCAGAGGGTGGTGGCCCCCGCCAGCCACAGAAATTATCCACCACTCGAAGGTGGTGGGGATTCAAAAAATTAGGCAACAATGCCTTAGCAAAGCTCAGTCTCGCGCAACGTTTCGGCCTTTATTGGCCTTCCTCAGGCGCACTGAGCTGCAAAAATGAAGTGTGCCTTGCCTGATTTGGCTTAAGGACACACTGGCCCGTTTCTTTTTCCCTTCTCCATCCCTTTCTGTTTGTTTTGTCCGAATTGGGTTTTTGTTACCATCATTTAGGTTTGTCTCGTCCTTTATTTAGGTTTGTATTCTATATTTAGACTTATGTTTTGTGTTTATCGTTGTATTTGTTATATCCAAATTTGGTTTTTGTTGTCCGTGAATTAGGTTTGTCTTGTCCTTTATTTAGGTTTAGCTTCTATATTTAGACTTATGTTTTGTATTAAGTATTTATTATTTCCCCTTAATGTATACCATATTTGGCCTATTAATTTCGATCCCTCTCCTACCGTGTCTCCCCTCCGTCTCCCTTATACATCTTGTTGTTCCTTATTAGTATTGTTTTTATAAGTTCCCTTATTTGGGTTATACTTTTTTTGTCTTTAATTTAGTGCGGCTTACTTGCCTTTAATTTATTAATGTAAACGGATAGGGGTAGGGGTATCTAGGGTTGGGGTTAGGATAATTGGAGGGTGGGGGGTTAGCCAATTAGGGTCCCCAAAGATCAGCAGCCAGCAGGAACCAACCAGCCCCCTGCCGGGACCTGGCTGGTTAGGTGAAGGGGAAGGAACCATACCAGGGACTAAGCCCTGGCATGGAAGTGCACTCTCCTCGACCAGAGGGTGGTGGCCCCCGCCAGCCACAGAAATTATCCACCACTCGAAGGTGGTGGGGATTCAAAAAATTAGGCAACAATGCCTTAGCAAAGCTCAGTCTCGCGCAACGTTTCGGCCTTTATTGGCCTTCCTCAGGCGCACTGAGCTGCAAAAATGAAGTGTGCCTTGCCTGATTTGGCTTAAGGACACACTGGCCCGTTTCTTTTTCCCTTCTCCATCCCTTTCTGTTTGTTTTGTCCGAATTGGGTTTTTGTTACCATCATTTAGGTTTGTCTCGTCCTTTATTTAGGTTTGTATTCTATATTTAGACTTATGTTTTGTGTTTATCGTTGTATTTGTTATATCCAAATTTGGTTTTTGTTGTCCGTGAATTAGGTTTGTCTTGTCCTTTATTTAGGTTTAGCTTCTATATTTAGACTTATGTTTTGTATTAAGTATTTATTATTTCCCCTTAATGTATACCATATTTGGCCTATTAATTTCGATCCCTCTCCTACCGTGTCTCCCCTCCGTCTCCCTTATACATCTTGTTGTTCCTTATTAGTATTGTTTTTATAAGTTCCCTTATTTGGGTTATACTTTTTTTGTCTTTAATTTAGTGCGGCTTACTTGCCTTTAATTTATTAATGTAAACGGATAGGGGTAGGGGTATCTAGGGTTGGGGTTAGGATAATTGGAGGGTGGGGGGTTAGCCAATTAGGGTCCCCAAAGATCAGCAGCCAGCAGGAACCAACCAGCCCCCTGCCGGGACCTGGCTGGTTAGGTGAAGGGGAAGGAACCATACCAGGGACTAAGCCCTGGCATGGAAGTGCACTCTCCTCGACCAGAGGGTGGTGGCCCCCGCCAGCCACAGAAATTATCCACCACTCGAAGGTGGTGGGGATTCAAAAAATTAGGCAACAATGCCTTAGCAAAGCTCAGTCTCGCGCAACGTTTCGGCCTTTATTGGCCTTCCTCAGGCGCACTGAGCTGCAAAAATGAAGTGTGCCTTGCCTGATTTGGCTTAAGGACACACTGGCCCGTTTCTTTTTCCCTTCTCCATCCCTTTCTGTTTGTTTTGTCCGAATTGGGTTTTTGTTACCATCATTTAGGTTTGTCTCGTCCTTTATTTAGGTTTGTATTCTATATTTAGACTTATGTTTTGTGTTTATCGTTGTATTTGTTATATCCAAATTTGGTTTTTGTTGTCCGTGAATTAGGTTTGTCTTGTCCTTTATTTAGGTTTAGCTTCTATATTTAGACTTATGTTTTGTATTAAGTATTTATTATTTCCCCTTAATGTATACCATATTTGGCCTATTAATTTCGATCCCTCTCCTACCGTGTCTCCCCTCCGTCTCCCTTATACATCTTGTTGTTCCTTATTAGTATTGTTTTTATAAGTTCCCTTATTTGGGTTATACTTTTTTTGTCTTTAATTTAGTGCGGCTTACTTGCCTTTAATTTATTAATGTAAACGGATAGGGGTAGGGGTATCTAGGGTTGGGGTTAGGATAATTGGAGGGTGGGGGGTTAGCCAATTAGGGTCCCCAAAGATCAGCAGCCAGCAGGAACCAACCAGCCCCCTGCCGGGACCTGGCTGGTTAGGTGAAGGGGAAGGAACCATACCAGGGACTAAGCCCTGGCATGGAAGTGCACTCTCCTCGACCAGAGGGTGGTGGCCCCCGCCAGCCACAGAAATTATCCACCACTCGAAGGTGGTGGGGATTCAAAAAATTAGGCAACAATGCCTTAGCAAAGCTCAGTCTCGCGCAACGTTTCGGCCTTTATTGGCCTTCCTCAGGCGCACTGAGCTGCAAAAATGAAGTGTGCCTTGCCTGATTTGGCTTAAGGACACACTGGCCCGTTTCTTTTTCCCTTCTCCATCCCTTTCTGTTTGTTTTGTCCGAATTGGGTTTTTGTTACCATCATTTAGGTTTGTCTCGTCCTTTATTTAGGTTTGTATTCTATATTTAGACTTATGTTTTGTGTTTATCGTTGTATTTGTTATATCCAAATTTGGTTTTTGTTGTCCGTGAATTAGGTTTGTCTTGTCCTTTATTTAGGTTTAGCTTCTATATTTAGACTTATGTTTTGTATTAAGTATTTATTATTTCCCCTTAATGTATACCATATTTGGCCTATTAATTTCGATCCCTCTCCTACCGTGTCTCCCCTCCGTCTCCCTTATACATCTTGTTGTTCCTTATTAGTATTGTTTTTATAAGTTCCCTTATTTGGGTTATACTTTTTTTGTCTTTAATTTAGTGCGGCTTACTTGCCTTTAATTTATTAATGTAAACGGATAGGGGTAGGGGTATCTAGGGTTGGGGTTAGGATAATTGGAGGGTGGGGGGTTAGCCAATTAGGGTCCCCAAAGATCAGCAGCCAGCAGGAACCAACCAGCCCCCTGCCGGGACCTGGCTGGTTAGGTGAAGGGGAAGGAACCATACCAGGGACTAAGCCCTGGCATGGAAGTGCACTCTCCTCGACCAGAGGGTGGTGGCCCCCGCCAGCCACAGAAATTATCCACCACTCGAAGGTGGTGGGGATTCAAAAAATTAGGCAACAATGCCTTAGCAAAGCTCAGTCTCGCGCAACGTTTCGGCCTTTATTGGCCTTCCTCAGGCGCACTGAGCTGCAAAAATGAAGTGTGCCTTGCCTGATTTGGCTTAAGGACACACTGGCCCGTTTCTTTTTCCCTTCTCCATCCCTTTCTGTTTGTTTTGTCCGAATTGGGTTTTTGTTACCATCATTTAGGTTTGTCTCGTCCTTTATTTAGGTTTGTATTCTATATTTAGACTTATGTTTTGTGTTTATCGTTGTATTTGTTATATCCAAATTTGGTTTTTGTTGTCCGTGAATTAGGTTTGTCTTGTCCTTTATTTAGGTTTAGCTTCTATATTTAGACTTATGTTTTGTATTAAGTATTTATTATTTCCCCTTAATGTATACCATATTTGGCCTATTAATTTCGATCCCTCTCCTACCGTGTCTCCCCTCCGTCTCCCTTATACATCTTGTTGTTCCTTATTAGTATTGTTTTTATAAGTTCCCTTATTTGGGTTATACTTTTTTTGTCTTTAATTTAGTGCGGCTTACTTGCCTTTAATTTATTAATGTAAACGGATAGGGGTAGGGGTATCTAGGGTTGGGGTTAGGATAATTGGAGGGTGGGGGGTTAGCCAATTAGGGTCCCCAAAGATCAGCAGCCAGCAGGAACCAACCAGCCCCCTGCCGGGACCTGGCTGGTTAGGTGAAGGGGAAGGAACCATACCAGGGACTAAGCCCTGGCATGGAAGTGCACTCTCCTCGACCAGAGGGTGGTGGCCCCCGCCAGCCACAGAAATTATCCACCACTCGAAGGTGGTGGGGATTCAAAAAATTAGGCAACAATGCCTTAGCAAAGCTCAGTCTCGCGCAACGTTTCGGCCTTTATTGGCCTTCCTCAGGCGCACTGAGCTGCAAAAATGAAGTGTGCCTTGCCTGATTTGGCTTAAGGACACACTGGCCCGTTTCTTTTTCCCTTCTCCATCCCTTTCTGTTTGTTTTGTCCGAATTGGGTTTTTGTTACCATCATTTAGGTTTGTCTCGTCCTTTATTTAGGTTTGTATTCTATATTTAGACTTATGTTTTGTGTTTATCGTTGTATTTGTTATATCCAAATTTGGTTTTTGTTGTCCGTGAATTAGGTTTGTCTTGTCCTTTATTTAGGTTTAGCTTCTATATTTAGACTTATGTTTTGTATTAAGTATTTATTATTTCCCCTTAATGTATACCATATTTGGCCTATTAATTTCGATCCCTCTCCTACCGTGTCTCCCCTCCGTCTCCCTTATACATCTTGTTGTTCCTTATTAGTATTGTTTTTATAAGTTCCCTTATTTGGGTTATACTTTTTTTGTCTTTAATTTAGTGCGGCTTACTTGCCTTTAATTTATTAATGTAAACGGATAGGGGTAGGGGTATCTAGGGTTGGGGTTAGGATAATTGGAGGGTGGGGGGTTAGCCAATTAGGGTCCCCAAAGATCAGCAGCCAGCAGGAACCAACCAGCCCCCTGCCGGGACCTGGCTGGTTAGGTGAAGGGGAAGGAACCATACCAGGGACTAAGCCCTGGCATGGAAGTGCACTCTCCTCGACCAGAGGGTGGTGGCCCCCGCCAGCCACAGAAATTATCCACCACTCGAAGGTGGTGGGGATTCAAAAAATTAGGCAACAATGCCTTAGCAAAGCTCAGTCTCGCGCAACGTTTCGGCCTTTATTGGCCTTCCTCAGGCGCACTGAGCTGCAAAAATGAAGTGTGCCTTGCCTGATTTGGCTTAAGGACACACTGGCCCGTTTCTTTTTCCCTTCTCCATCCCTTTCTGTTTGTTTTGTCCGAATTGGGTTTTTGTTACCATCATTTAGGTTTGTCTCGTCCTTTATTTAGGTTTGTATTCTATATTTAGACTTATGTTTTGTGTTTATCGTTGTATTTGTTATATCCAAATTTGGTTTTTGTTGTCCGTGAATTAGGTTTGTCTTGTCCTTTATTTAGGTTTAGCTTCTATATTTAGACTTATGTTTTGTATTAAGTATTTATTATTTCCCCTTAATGTATACCATATTTGGCCTATTAATTTCGATCCCTCTCCTACCGTGTCTCCCCTCCGTCTCCCTTATACATCTTGTTGTTCCTTATTAGTATTGTTTTTATAAGTTCCCTTATTTGGGTTATACTTTTTTTGTCTTTAATTTAGTGCGGCTTACTTGCCTTTAATTTATTAATGTAAACGGATAGGGGTAGGGGTATCTAGGGTTGGGGTTAGGATAATTGGAGGGTGGGGGGTTAGCCAATTAGGGTCCCCAAAGATCAGCAGCCAGCAGGAACCAACCAGCCCCCTGCCGGGACCTGGCTGGTTAGGTGAAGGGGAAGGAACCATACCAGGGACTAAGCCCTGGCATGGAAGTGCACTCTCCTCGACCAGAGGGTGGTGGCCCCCGCCAGCCACAGAAATTATCCACCACTCGAAGGTGGTGGGGATTCAAAAAATTAGGCAACAATGCCTTAGCAAAGCTCAGTCTCGCGCAACGTTTCGGCCTTTATTGGCCTTCCTCAGGCGCACTGAGCTGCAAAAATGAAGTGTGCCTTGCCTGATTTGGCTTAAGGACACACTGGCCCGTTTCTTTTTCCCTTCTCCATCCCTTTCTGTTTGTTTTGTCCGAATTGGGTTTTTGTTACCATCATTTAGGTTTGTCTCGTCCTTTATTTAGGTTTGTATTCTATATTTAGACTTATGTTTTGTGTTTATCGTTGTATTTGTTATATCCAAATTTGGTTTTTGTTGTCCGTGAATTAGGTTTGTCTTGTCCTTTATTTAGGTTTAGCTTCTATATTTAGACTTATGTTTTGTATTAAGTATTTATTATTTCCCCTTAATGTATACCATATTTGGCCTATTAATTTCGATCCCTCTCCTACCGTGTCTCCCCTCCGTCTCCCTTATACATCTTGTTGTTCCTTATTAGTATTGTTTTTATAAGTTCCCTTATTTGGGTTATACTTTTTTTGTCTTTAATTTAGTGCGGCTTACTTGCCTTTAATTTATTAATGTAAACGGATAGGGGTAGGGGTATCTAGGGTTGGGGTTAGGATAATTGGAGGGTGGGGGGTTAGCCAATTAGGGTCCCCAAAGATCAGCAGCCAGCAGGAACCAACCAGCCCCCTGCCGGGACCTGGCTGGTTAGGTGAAGGGGAAGGAACCATACCAGGGACTAAGCCCTGGCATGGAAGTGCACTCTCCTCGACCAGAGGGTGGTGGCCCCCGCCAGCCACAGAAATTATCCACCACTCGAAGGTGGTGGGGATTCAAAAAATTAGGCAACAATGCCTTAGCAAAGCTCAGTCTCGCGCAACGTTTCGGCCTTTATTGGCCTTCCTCAGGCGCACTGAGCTGCAAAAATGAAGTGTGCCTTGCCTGATTTGGCTTAAGGACACACTGGCCCGTTTCTTTTTCCCTTCTCCATCCCTTTCTGTTTGTTTTGTCCGAATTGGGTTTTTGTTACCATCATTTAGGTTTGTCTCGTCCTTTATTTAGGTTTGTATTCTATATTTAGACTTATGTTTTGTGTTTATCGTTGTATTTGTTATATCCAAATTTGGTTTTTGTTGTCCGTGAATTAGGTTTGTCTTGTCCTTTATTTAGGTTTAGCTTCTATATTTAGACTTATGTTTTGTATTAAGTATTTATTATTTCCCCTTAATGTATACCATATTTGGCCTATTAATTTCGATCCCTCTCCTACCGTGTCTCCCCTCCGTCTCCCTTATACATCTTGTTGTTCCTTATTAGTATTGTTTTTATAAGTTCCCTTATTTGGGTTATACTTTTTTTGTCTTTAATTTAGTGCGGCTTACTTGCCTTTAATTTATTAATGTAAACGGATAGGGGTAGGGGTATCTAGGGTTGGGGTTAGGATAATTGGAGGGTGGGGGGTTAGCCAATTAGGGTCCCCAAAGATCAGCAGCCAGCAGGAACCAACCAGCCCCCTGCCGGGACCTGGCTGGTTAGGTGAAGGGGAAGGAACCATACCAGGGACTAAGCCCTGGCATGGAAGTGCACTCTCCTCGACCAGAGGGTGGTGGCCCCCGCCAGCCACAGAAATTATCCACCACTCGAAGGTGGTGGGGATTCAAAAAATTAGGCAACAATGCCTTAGCAAAGCTCAGTCTCGCGCAACGTTTCGGCCTTTATTGGCCTTCCTCAGGCGCACTGAGCTGCAAAAATGAAGTGTGCCTTGCCTGATTTGGCTTAAGGACACACTGGCCCGTTTCTTTTTCCCTTCTCCATCCCTTTCTGTTTGTTTTGTCCGAATTGGGTTTTTGTTACCATCATTTAGGTTTGTCTCGTCCTTTATTTAGGTTTGTATTCTATATTTAGACTTATGTTTTGTGTTTATCGTTGTATTTGTTATATCCAAATTTGGTTTTTGTTGTCCGTGAATTAGGTTTGTCTTGTCCTTTATTTAGGTTTAGCTTCTATATTTAGACTTATGTTTTGTATTAAGTATTTATTATTTCCCCTTAATGTATACCATATTTGGCCTATTAATTTCGATCCCTCTCCTACCGTGTCTCCCCTCCGTCTCCCTTATACATCTTGTTGTTCCTTATTAGTATTGTTTTTATAAGTTCCCTTATTTGGGTTATACTTTTTTTGTCTTTAATTTAGTGCGGCTTACTTGCCTTTAATTTATTAATGTAAACGGATAGGGGTAGGGGTATCTAGGGTTGGGGTTAGGATAATTGGAGGGTGGGGGGTTAGCCAATTAGGGTCCCCAAAGATCAGCAGCCAGCAGGAACCAACCAGCCCCCTGCCGGGACCTGGCTGGTTAGGTGAAGGGGAAGGAACCATACCAGGGACTAAGCCCTGGCATGGAAGTGCACTCTCCTCGACCAGAGGGTGGTGGCCCCCGCCAGCCACAGAAATTATCCACCACTCGAAGGTGGTGGGGATTCAAAAAATTAGGCAACAATGCCTTAGCAAAGCTCAGTCTCGCGCAACGTTTCGGCCTTTATTGGCCTTCCTCAGGCGCACTGAGCTGCAAAAATGAAGTGTGCCTTGCCTGATTTGGCTTAAGGACACACTGGCCCGTTTCTTTTTCCCTTCTCCATCCCTTTCTGTTTGTTTTGTCCGAATTGGGTTTTTGTTACCATCATTTAGGTTTGTCTCGTCCTTTATTTAGGTTTGTATTCTATATTTAGACTTATGTTTTGTGTTTATCGTTGTATTTGTTATATCCAAATTTGGTTTTTGTTGTCCGTGAATTAGGTTTGTCTTGTCCTTTATTTAGGTTTAGCTTCTATATTTAGACTTATGTTTTGTATTAAGTATTTATTATTTCCCCTTAATGTATACCATATTTGGCCTATTAATTTCGATCCCTCTCCTACCGTGTCTCCCCTCCGTCTCCCTTATACATCTTGTTGTTCCTTATTAGTATTGTTTTTATAAGTTCCCTTATTTGGGTTATACTTTTTTTGTCTTTAATTTAGTGCGGCTTACTTGCCTTTAATTTATTAATGTAAACGGATAGGGGTAGGGGTATCTAGGGTTGGGGTTAGGATAATTGGAGGGTGGGGGGTTAGCCAATTAGGGTCCCCAAAGATCAGCAGCCAGCAGGAACCAACCAGCCCCCTGCCGGGACCTGGCTGGTTAGGTGAAGGGGAAGGAACCATACCAGGGACTAAGCCCTGGCATGGAAGTGCACTCTCCTCGACCAGAGGGTGGTGGCCCCCGCCAGCCACAGAAATTATCCACCACTCGAAGGTGGTGGGGATTCAAAAAATTAGGCAACAATGCCTTAGCAAAGCTCAGTCTCGCGCAACGTTTCGGCCTTTATTGGCCTTCCTCAGGCGCACTGAGCTGCAAAAATGAAGTGTGCCTTGCCTGATTTGGCTTAAGGACACACTGGCCCGTTTCTTTTTCCCTTCTCCATCCCTTTCTGTTTGTTTTGTCCGAATTGGGTTTTTGTTACCATCATTTAGGTTTGTCTCGTCCTTTATTTAGGTTTGTATTCTATATTTAGACTTATGTTTTGTGTTTATCGTTGTATTTGTTATATCCAAATTTGGTTTTTGTTGTCCGTGAATTAGGTTTGTCTTGTCCTTTATTTAGGTTTAGCTTCTATATTTAGACTTATGTTTTGTATTAAGTATTTATTATTTCCCCTTAATGTATACCATATTTGGCCTATTAATTTCGATCCCTCTCCTACCGTGTCTCCCCTCCGTCTCCCTTATACATCTTGTTGTTCCTTATTAGTATTGTTTTTATAAGTTCCCTTATTTGGGTTATACTTTTTTTGTCTTTAATTTAGTGCGGCTTACTTGCCTTTAATTTATTAATGTAAACGGATAGGGGTAGGGGTATCTAGGGTTGGGGTTAGGATAATTGGAGGGTGGGGGGTTAGCCAATTAGGGTCCCCAAAGATCAGCAGCCAGCAGGAACCAACCAGCCCCCTGCCGGGACCTGGCTGGTTAGGTGAAGGGGAAGGAACCATACCAGGGACTAAGCCCTGGCATGGAAGTGCACTCTCCTCGACCAGAGGGTGGTGGCCCCCGCCAGCCACAGAAATTATCCACCACTCGAAGGTGGTGGGGATTCAAAAAATTAGGCAACAATGCCTTAGCAAAGCTCAGTCTCGCGCAACGTTTCGGCCTTTATTGGCCTTCCTCAGGCGCACTGAGCTGCAAAAATGAAGTGTGCCTTGCCTGATTTGGCTTAAGGACACACTGGCCCGTTTCTTTTTCCCTTCTCCATCCCTTTCTGTTTGTTTTGTCCGAATTGGGTTTTTGTTACCATCATTTAGGTTTGTCTCGTCCTTTATTTAGGTTTGTATTCTATATTTAGACTTATGTTTTGTGTTTATCGTTGTATTTGTTATATCCAAATTTGGTTTTTGTTGTCCGTGAATTAGGTTTGTCTTGTCCTTTATTTAGGTTTAGCTTCTATATTTAGACTTATGTTTTGTATTAAGTATTTATTATTTCCCCTTAATGTATACCATATTTGGCCTATTAATTTCGATCCCTCTCCTACCGTGTCTCCCCTCCGTCTCCCTTATACATCTTGTTGTTCCTTATTAGTATTGTTTTTATAAGTTCCCTTATTTGGGTTATACTTTTTTTGTCTTTAATTTAGTGCGGCTTACTTGCCTTTAATTTATTAATGTAAACGGATAGGGGTAGGGGTATCTAGGGTTGGGGTTAGGATAATTGGAGGGTGGGGGGTTAGCCAATTAGGGTCCCCAAAGATCAGCAGCCAGCAGGAACCAACCAGCCCCCTGCCGGGACCTGGCTGGTTAGGTGAAGGGGAAGGAACCATACCAGGGACTAAGCCCTGGCATGGAAGTGCACTCTCCTCGACCAGAGGGTGGTGGCCCCCGCCAGCCACAGAAATTATCCACCACTCGAAGGTGGTGGGGATTCAAAAAATTAGGCAACAATGCCTTAGCAAAGCTCAGTCTCGCGCAACGTTTCGGCCTTTATTGGCCTTCCTCAGGCGCACTGAGCTGCAAAAATGAAGTGTGCCTTGCCTGATTTGGCTTAAGGACACACTGGCCCGTTTCTTTTTCCCTTCTCCATCCCTTTCTGTTTGTTTTGTCCGAATTGGGTTTTTGTTACCATCATTTAGGTTTGTCTCGTCCTTTATTTAGGTTTGTATTCTATATTTAGACTTATGTTTTGTGTTTATCGTTGTATTTGTTATATCCAAATTTGGTTTTTGTTGTCCGTGAATTAGGTTTGTCTTGTCCTTTATTTAGGTTTAGCTTCTATATTTAGACTTATGTTTTGTATTAAGTATTTATTATTTCCCCTTAATGTATACCATATTTGGCCTATTAATTTCGATCCCTCTCCTACCGTGTCTCCCCTCCGTCTCCCTTATACATCTTGTTGTTCCTTATTAGTATTGTTTTTATAAGTTCCCTTATTTGGGTTATACTTTTTTTGTCTTTAATTTAGTGCGGCTTACTTGCCTTTAATTTATTAATGTAAACGGATAGGGGTAGGGGTATCTAGGGTTGGGGTTAGGATAATTGGAGGGTGGGGGGTTAGCCAATTAGGGTCCCCAAAGATCAGCAGCCAGCAGGAACCAACCAGCCCCCTGCCGGGACCTGGCTGGTTAGGTGAAGGGGAAGGAACCATACCAGGGACTAAGCCCTGGCATGGAAGTGCACTCTCCTCGACCAGAGGGTGGTGGCCCCCGCCAGCCACAGAAATTATCCACCACTCGAAGGTGGTGGGGATTCAAAAAATTAGGCAACAATGCCTTAGCAAAGCTCAGTCTCGCGCAACGTTTCGGCCTTTATTGGCCTTCCTCAGGCGCACTGAGCTGCAAAAATGAAGTGTGCCTTGCCTGATTTGGCTTAAGGACACACTGGCCCGTTTCTTTTTCCCTTCTCCATCCCTTTCTGTTTGTTTTGTCCGAATTGGGTTTTTGTTACCATCATTTAGGTTTGTCTCGTCCTTTATTTAGGTTTGTATTCTATATTTAGACTTATGTTTTGTGTTTATCGTTGTATTTGTTATATCCAAATTTGGTTTTTGTTGTCCGTGAATTAGGTTTGTCTTGTCCTTTATTTAGGTTTAGCTTCTATATTTAGACTTATGTTTTGTATTAAGTATTTATTATTTCCCCTTAATGTATACCATATTTGGCCTATTAATTTCGATCCCTCTCCTACCGTGTCTCCCCTCCGTCTCCCTTATACATCTTGTTGTTCCTTATTAGTATTGTTTTTATAAGTTCCCTTATTTGGGTTATACTTTTTTTGTCTTTAATTTAGTGCGGCTTACTTGCCTTTAATTTATTAATGTAAACGGATAGGGGTAGGGGTATCTAGGGTTGGGGTTAGGATAATTGGAGGGTGGGGGGTTAGCCAATTAGGGTCCCCAAAGATCAGCAGCCAGCAGGAACCAACCAGCCCCCTGCCGGGACCTGGCTGGTTAGGTGAAGGGGAAGGAACCATACCAGGGACTAAGCCCTGGCATGGAAGTGCACTCTCCTCGACCAGAGGGTGGTGGCCCCCGCCAGCCACAGAAATTATCCACCACTCGAAGGTGGTGGGGATTCAAAAAATTAGGCAACAATGCCTTAGCAAAGCTCAGTCTCGCGCAACGTTTCGGCCTTTATTGGCCTTCCTCAGGCGCACTGAGCTGCAAAAATGAAGTGTGCCTTGCCTGATTTGGCTTAAGGACACACTGGCCCGTTTCTTTTTCCCTTCTCCATCCCTTTCTGTTTGTTTTGTCCGAATTGGGTTTTTGTTACCATCATTTAGGTTTGTCTCGTCCTTTATTTAGGTTTGTATTCTATATTTAGACTTATGTTTTGTGTTTATCGTTGTATTTGTTATATCCAAATTTGGTTTTTGTTGTCCGTGAATTAGGTTTGTCTTGTCCTTTATTTAGGTTTAGCTTCTATATTTAGACTTATGTTTTGTATTAAGTATTTATTATTTCCCCTTAATGTATACCATATTTGGCCTATTAATTTCGATCCCTCTCCTACCGTGTCTCCCCTCCGTCTCCCTTATACATCTTGTTGTTCCTTATTAGTATTGTTTTTATAAGTTCCCTTATTTGGGTTATACTTTTTTTGTCTTTAATTTAGTGCGGCTTACTTGCCTTTAATTTATTAATGTAAACGGATAGGGGTAGGGGTATCTAGGGTTGGGGTTAGGATAATTGGAGGGTGGGGGGTTAGCCAATTAGGGTCCCCAAAGATCAGCAGCCAGCAGGAACCAACCAGCCCCCTGCCGGGACCTGGCTGGTTAGGTGAAGGGGAAGGAACCATACCAGGGACTAAGCCCTGGCATGGAAGTGCACTCTCCTCGACCAGAGGGTGGTGGCCCCCGCCAGCCACAGAAATTATCCACCACTCGAAGGTGGTGGGGATTCAAAAAATTAGGCAACAATGCCTTAGCAAAGCTCAGTCTCGCGCAACGTTTCGGCCTTTATTGGCCTTCCTCAGGCGCACTGAGCTGCAAAAATGAAGTGTGCCTTGCCTGATTTGGCTTAAGGACACACTGGCCCGTTTCTTTTTCCCTTCTCCATCCCTTTCTGTTTGTTTTGTCCGAATTGGGTTTTTGTTACCATCATTTAGGTTTGTCTCGTCCTTTATTTAGGTTTGTATTCTATATTTAGACTTATGTTTTGTGTTTATCGTTGTATTTGTTATATCCAAATTTGGTTTTTGTTGTCCGTGAATTAGGTTTGTCTTGTCCTTTATTTAGGTTTAGCTTCTATATTTAGACTTATGTTTTGTATTAAGTATTTATTATTTCCCCTTAATGTATACCATATTTGGCCTATTAATTTCGATCCCTCTCCTACCGTGTCTCCCCTCCGTCTCCCTTATACATCTTGTTGTTCCTTATTAGTATTGTTTTTATAAGTTCCCTTATTTGGGTTATACTTTTTTTGTCTTTAATTTAGTGCGGCTTACTTGCCTTTAATTTATTAATGTAAACGGATAGGGGTAGGGGTATCTAGGGTTGGGGTTAGGATAATTGGAGGGTGGGGGGTTAGCCAATTAGGGTCCCCAAAGATCAGCAGCCAGCAGGAACCAACCAGCCCCCTGCCGGGACCTGGCTGGTTAGGTGAAGGGGAAGGAACCATACCAGGGACTAAGCCCTGGCATGGAAGTGCACTCTCCTCGACCAGAGGGTGGTGGCCCCCGCCAGCCACAGAAATTATCCACCACTCGAAGGTGGTGGGGATTCAAAAAATTAGGCAACAATGCCTTAGCAAAGCTCAGTCTCGCGCAACGTTTCGGCCTTTATTGGCCTTCCTCAGGCGCACTGAGCTGCAAAAATGAAGTGTGCCTTGCCTGATTTGGCTTAAGGACACACTGGCCCGTTTCTTTTTCCCTTCTCCATCCCTTTCTGTTTGTTTTGTCCGAATTGGGTTTTTGTTACCATCATTTAGGTTTGTCTCGTCCTTTATTTAGGTTTGTATTCTATATTTAGACTTATGTTTTGTGTTTATCGTTGTATTTGTTATATCCAAATTTGGTTTTTGTTGTCCGTGAATTAGGTTTGTCTTGTCCTTTATTTAGGTTTAGCTTCTATATTTAGACTTATGTTTTGTATTAAGTATTTATTATTTCCCCTTAATGTATACCATATTTGGCCTATTAATTTCGATCCCTCTCCTACCGTGTCTCCCCTCCGTCTCCCTTATACATCTTGTTGTTCCTTATTAGTATTGTTTTTATAAGTTCCCTTATTTGGGTTATACTTTTTTTGTCTTTAATTTAGTGCGGCTTACTTGCCTTTAATTTATTAATGTAAACGGATAGGGGTAGGGGTATCTAGGGTTGGGGTTAGGATAATTGGAGGGTGGGGGGTTAGCCAATTAGGGTCCCCAAAGATCAGCAGCCAGCAGGAACCAACCAGCCCCCTGCCGGGACCTGGCTGGTTAGGTGAAGGGGAAGGAACCATACCAGGGACTAAGCCCTGGCATGGAAGTGCACTCTCCTCGACCAGAGGGTGGTGGCCCCCGCCAGCCACAGAAATTATCCACCACTCGAAGGTGGTGGGGATTCAAAAAATTAGGCAACAATGCCTTAGCAAAGCTCAGTCTCGCGCAACGTTTCGGCCTTTATTGGCCTTCCTCAGGCGCACTGAGCTGCAAAAATGAAGTGTGCCTTGCCTGATTTGGTCTTAAGGACACACTGGCCCGTTTCTTTTTCCCTTCTCCATCCCTTTCTGTTTGTTTTGTCCGAATTGGGTTTTTGTTTCCATCATTTAGGTTTGTCTCGTCCTTTATTTAGGTTTGTATTCTATATTTAGACTTATGTTTTGTGTTTATCGTTGTATTTGTTATATCCAAATTTGGTTTTTGTTGTCCGTGAATTAGGTTTGTCTTGTCCTTTATTTAGGTTTAGCTTCTATATTTAGACTTATGTTTTGTATTAAGTATTTATTATTTCCCCTTAATGTATACCATATTTGGCCTATTAATTTCGATCCCTCCTCCTACCGTGTCTCCCCTCCGTCTCCCTTATACATCTTGTTGTTCCTTATTAGTATTGTTTTTATAAGTTCCCTTATTTGGGTTATACTTTTTTTGTCTTTAATTTAGTGCGGCTTACTTGCCTTTAATTTATTAATGTAAACGGATAGGGGTAGGGGTATCTAGGGTTGGGGTTAGGATAATTGGAGGGTGGGGGGGTTAGCCAATTAGGGTCCCCAAAGATCAGCAGCCAGCAGGATACCAACCAGCCCCCTGCCGGGACCTGGTTGGTTAGGTGAAGGGGAAGGAACCATACCAGGGACTAAGCCCTGGCATGGAAGTGCCACTCTCTCGGACCAGAGGGTGGTGGCCCCCGCCAGCCACAAGAAATATCCACCACTCGAAGGTGGTGGGGATGTCAAAAAAATTAGGCAACAATGCGCTTAGCAAAGCTCAGTCGTCGCAAGGGGCGCACGCTGTTGTCGGACCTTTTATGTGGCCTTCCTCAGGGACGCGCACTGAGCCTGCAAAAAACAATGATAAGTGTGCCGTGCTTCTGATTTTGTGTTTTCTTTTAAGGAGACACACTTGGTGCCACGCTCTCTATTTTCCATGCGTTCGTCTCCATCCCCTTTCTGTTTTTGTTTTGATCCGTGTATGTGGGGTTTGTCGTTAGCCATATCATTTTAGGGTTTGTCTCCCGTCCTTTTCTGTTATGTGGTTTGTATTCTAGACTATGTAGGCGGGGGGGTGGGAGGGGGTGTTTTGTGTTCATCGTTTTGTATATTGTTATATGTCCAAATGTGGGGTTTTTGTTGTCTCCGTTTGAATATTAGGTTTTTGTCTTGTCCTTTATTTTATGGTTTTAGCTATTCCTATAGTTTAGACTTATGGCTATTTGGTTAGTCTAAGTGATATTTTGATTTTTTCCCCTTAATTGTCTATACCGATATTGTGGTTGTTCGCTTAGTTAGAATTTCGGATCCCTCTCCTACGCGTTCTCCCCTCCGTCTCCCTTATACATCTTGTTGTTCCTTATTAGTATTGTTTTTATTAGGTTCCTTATTTGGGTTATACTTTTTCTTGTCTTTATTTAGTGCGCTTTCTTGCTTTTAATTTATTAATGTAAACGGATTAGGGGTAGGGGTATCTAGGGTTTGGGGGTTAGGATAATTGGAGGGTGGGGGTGTTATATTTATTATTTCCCCTTAATGTTACCATATTTGGCCTATTAATTTCGATCCCCTCTCCTACCGTGTCTCCCCTCCGTCTCCCTTATACATCTTGTTGTTCCTTATTAGTATTGTTTTTATAAGTTCCCTTATTTGGGTTATACTTTTTTTGTCTTTAATTTAGTGCGGCTTACTTGCCTTTAATTTATTAATGTAAACGGATAGGGGTAGGGGTATCTAGGGTTGGGGTTAGGATAATTGGAGGGTGGGGGGTTAGCCAATTAGGGTCCCCAAAGATCAGCAGCCAGCAGGAACCAACCAGCCCCCTGCCGGGACCTGGCTGGTTAGGTGAAGGGGAAGGAACCATACCAGGGACTAAGCCCTGGCATGGAAGTGCACTCTCCTCGACCAGAGGGTGGTGGCCCCCGCCAGCCACAGAAATTATCCACCACTCGAAGGTGGTGGGGATTCAAAAAATTAGGCAACAATGCCTTAGCAAAGCTCAGTCTCGCGCAACGTTTCGGCCTTTATTGGCCTTCCTCAGGCGCACTGAGCTGCAAAAATGAAGTGTGCCTTGCCTGATTTGGCTTAAGGACACACTGGCCCGTTTCTTTTTCCCTTCTCCATCCCTTTCTGTTTGTTTTGTCCGAATTGGGTTTTTGTTACCATCATTTAGGTTTGTCTCGTCCTTTATTTAGGTTTGTATTCTATATTTAGACTTATGTTTTGTGTTTATCGTTGTATTTGTTATATCCAAATTTGGTTTTTGTTGTCCGTGAATTAGGTTTGTCTTGTCCTTTATTTAGGTTTAGCTTCTATATTTAGACTTATGTTTTGTATTAAGTATTTATTATTTCCCCTTAATGTATACCATATTTGGCCTATTAATTTCGATCCCTCTCCTACCGTGTCTCCCCTCCGTCTCCCTTATACATCTTGTTGTTCCTTATTAGTATTGTTTTTATAAGTTCCCTTATTTGGGTTATACTTTTTTTGTCTTTAATTTAGTGCGGCTTACTTGCCTTTAATTTATTAATGTAAACGGATAGGGGTAGGGGTATCTAGGGTTGGGGTTAGGATAATTGGAGGGTGGGGGGTTAGCCAATTAGGGTCCCCAAAGATCAGCAGCCAGCAGGAACCAACCAGCCCCCTGCCGGGACCTGGCTGGTTAGGTGAAGGGGAAGGAACCATACCAGGGACTAAGCCCTGGCATGGAAGTGCACTCTCCTCGACCAGAGGGTGGTGGCCCCCGCCAGCCACAGAAATTATCCACCACTCGAAGGTGGTGGGGATTCAAAAAATTAGGCAACAATGCCTTAGCAAAGCTCAGTCTCGCGCAACGTTTCGGCCTTTATTGGCCTTCCTCAGGCGCACTGAGCTGCAAAAATGAAGTGTGCCTTGCCTGATTTGGCTTAAGGACACACTGGCCCGTTTCTTTTTCCCTTCTCCATCCCTTTCTGTTTGTTTTGTCCGAATTGGGTTTTTGTTACCATCATTTAGGTTTGTCTCGTCCTTTATTTAGGTTTGTATTCTATATTTAGACTTATGTTTTGTGTTTATCGTTGTATTTGTTATATCCAAATTTGGTTTTTGTTGTCCGTGAATTAGGTTTGTCTTGTCCTTTATTTAGGTTTAGCTTCTATATTTAGACTTATGTTTTGTATTAAGTATTTATTATTTCCCCTTAATGTATACCATATTTGGCCTATTAATTTCGATCCCTCTCCTACCGTGTCTCCCCTCCGTCTCCCTTATACATCTTGTTGTTCCTTATTAGTATTGTTTTTATAAGTTCCCTTATTTGGGTTATACTTTTTTTGTCTTTAATTTAGTGCGGCTTACTTGCCTTTAATTTATTAATGTAAACGGATAGGGGTAGGGGTATCTAGGGTTGGGGTTAGGATAATTGGAGGGTGGGGGGTTAGCCAATTAGGGTCCCCAAAGATCAGCAGCCAGCAGGAACCAACCAGCCCCCTGCCGGGACCTGGCTGGTTAGGTGAAGGGGAAGGAACCATACCAGGGACTAAGCCCTGGCATGGAAGTGCACTCTCCTCGACCAGAGGGTGGTGGCCCCCGCCAGCCACAGAAATTATCCACCACTCGAAGGTGGTGGGGATTCAAAAAATTAGGCAACAATGCCTTAGCAAAGCTCAGTCTCGCGCAACGTTTCGGCCTTTATTGGCCTTCCTCAGGCGCACTGAGCTGCAAAAATGAAGTGTGCCTTGCCTGATTTGGCTTAAGGACACACTGGCCCGTTTCTTTTTCCCTTCTCCATCCCTTTCTGTTTGTTTTGTCCGAATTGGGTTTTTGTTACCATCATTTAGGTTTGTCTCGTCCTTTATTTAGGTTTGTATTCTATATTTAGACTTATGTTTTGTGTTTATCGTTGTATTTGTTATATCCAAATTTGGTTTTTGTTGTCCGTGAATTAGGTTTGTCTTGTCCTTTATTTAGGTTTAGCTTCTATATTTAGACTTATGTTTTGTATTAAGTATTTATTATTTCCCCTTAATGTATACCATATTTGGCCTATTAATTTCGATCCCTCTCCTACCGTGTCTCCCCTCCGTCTCCCTTATACATCTTGTTGTTCCTTATTAGTATTGTTTTTATAAGTTCCCTTATTTGGGTTATACTTTTTTTGTCTTTAATTTAGTGCGGCTTACTTGCCTTTAATTTATTAATGTAAACGGATAGGGGTAGGGGTATCTAGGGTTGGGGTTAGGATAATTGGAGGGTGGGGGGTTAGCCAATTAGGGTCCCCAAAGATCAGCAGCCAGCAGGAACCAACCAGCCCCCTGCCGGGACCTGGCTGGTTAGGTGAAGGGGAAGGAACCATACCAGGGACTAAGCCCTGGCATGGAAGTGCACTCTCCTCGACCAGAGGGTGGTGGCCCCCGCCAGCCACAGAAATTATCCACCACTCGAAGGTGGTGGGGATTCAAAAAATTAGGCAACAATGCCTTAGCAAAGCTCAGTCTCGCGCAACGTTTCGGCCTTTATTGGCCTTCCTCAGGCGCACTGAGCTGCAAAAATGAAGTGTGCCTTGCCTGATTTGGCTTAAGGACACACTGGCCCGTTTCTTTTTCCCTTCTCCATCCCTTTCTGTTTGTTTTGTCCGAATTGGGTTTTTGTTACCATCATTTAGGTTTGTCTCGTCCTTTATTTAGGTTTGTATTCTATATTTAGACTTATGTTTTGTGTTTATCGTTGTATTTGTTATATCCAAATTTGGTTTTTGTTGTCCGTGAATTAGGTTTGTCTTGTCCTTTATTTAGGTTTAGCTTCTATATTTAGACTTATGTTTTGTATTAAGTATTTATTATTTCCCCTTAATGTATACCATATTTGGCCTATTAATTTCGATCCCTCTCCTACCGTGTCTCCCCTCCGTCTCCCTTATACATCTTGTTGTTCCTTATTAGTATTGTTTTTATAAGTTCCCTTATTTGGGTTATACTTTTTTTGTCTTTAATTTAGTGCGGCTTACTTGCCTTTAATTTATTAATGTAAACGGATAGGGGTAGGGGTATCTAGGGTTGGGGTTAGGATAATTGGAGGGTGGGGGGTTAGCCAATTAGGGTCCCCAAAGATCAGCAGCCAGCAGGAACCAACCAGCCCCCTGCCGGGACCTGGCTGGTTAGGTGAAGGGGAAGGAACCATACCAGGGACTAAGCCCTGGCATGGAAGTGCACTCTCCTCGACCAGAGGGTGGTGGCCCCCGCCAGCCACAGAAATTATCCACCACTCGAAGGTGGTGGGGATTCAAAAAATTAGGCAACAATGCCTTAGCAAAGCTCAGTCTCGCGCAACGTTTCGGCCTTTATTGGCCTTCCTCAGGCGCACTGAGCTGCAAAAATGAAGTGTGCCTTGCCTGATTTGGCTTAAGGACACACTGGCCCGTTTCTTTTTCCCTTCTCCATCCCTTTCTGTTTGTTTTGTCCGAATTGGGTTTTTGTTACCATCATTTAGGTTTGTCTCGTCCTTTATTTAGGTTTGTATTCTATATTTAGACTTATGTTTTGTGTTTATCGTTGTATTTGTTATATCCAAATTTGGTTTTTGTTGTCCGTGAATTAGGTTTGTCTTGTCCTTTATTTAGGTTTAGCTTCTATATTTAGACTTATGTTTTGTATTAAGTATTTATTATTTCCCCTTAATGTATACCATATTTGGCCTATTAATTTCGATCCCTCTCCTACCGTGTCTCCCCTCCGTCTCCCTTATACATCTTGTTGTTCCTTATTAGTATTGTTTTTATAAGTTCCCTTATTTGGGTTATACTTTTTTTGTCTTTAATTTAGTGCGGCTTACTTGCCTTTAATTTATTAATGTAAACGGATAGGGGTAGGGGTATCTAGGGTTGGGGTTAGGATAATTGGAGGGTGGGGGGTTAGGGTTAGGGGGGTTAGGGTTAGGGTTAGGGTTGGGTTAGGGTTAGGGTTAGGGTTAGGGTTAGGAAATAGGGATGAGTGCCACCCCGGGAGTGCCCGGTCTTTATGGTTCCCGGGGTCCTAGAGTTACGAAAGACATATATTTGGAAACCGCAGGCCGAGCCGAACGCGCTGGTGGTGTCGGTTTTCGGATCGGAGTTCGGGAAGTTGGTGAAAAAACAATGCATTGCCGGTCTTTATTGTTCCCGGCCGGTCCAAGAGTCGGGACTTTGCCTACCCCCCCAAATGTGGCCCTGGGCTGTCTGAAACAGTTGGAATTACGTCTCTATCTCATTCGGTTCCAGAGATATAGCCGTTTTAAAAGTCGTCCATAAGCGCCCATTGCAAAATCGGGGGGCTGGACCCTTAAGGATGTCAGCTACGGGACTTTGGCTACCCCCCCAAATGTGGCTACGGGCTTTCCAACGCACTTGGAATGGAGTCTCTAGCACCTTCCTGTCCGGAGTTATGGTCATTTGAAATCCCCATTCAAGTCAATGGGAGAGCGTGCAACTTGGCCTTGCCGGTCTTTAGTGTTGCCGGCCGGTCCAAGAGTCGAGACTTTGGCTACCCCCCCAAATGTGCCTATGGGCTTTCCAGCGCACTTGGAATGGAGTCTCTAGCACCTTCCTGTCCGGAGTTATGGCCATTTGAAAATCGAAACAAGCCTGTCAATGTTTGATATTAGACCAAGTTTTTTTGTGAGCGACTTTTGGCGTCGGACTTGACGTCTACCCCCCCATTTGTGGCCATGGCGGATCCAACGGTACCACTCCCGAATTTTTCCGAGGTGTGGAAGTAGGCGTTACGTGGTGTGATGGTCCATAACTCTGTCCAGGAAGGTGCTAGAGAGGTGAGTGGCGTCGGGTTTTGTTGGTCTCGACGAGACCTTTCCATAGAGCCCAGAAGCATCCGGATTGGACCAGCGGTTCCGGAGATATGAACTTGACAAGGTGCTGATTTCTGCTGACAAACGTCGTGTAATAACTTTTGATAGGAAGGTCGTAGGAAGATGGGAGTAGGTGCGTTGGATTCAGCGTGAAATTCTCTTGTGGATAGATGTGTGACTTGTTGAATTTGAAGGAGTAAAAATGTCAATGATTTTCTGAAATTTCACCAAGTGTCAGATGGCAAATGGTACCTTCCAGGAACCATTTAGGAGCACGTTTTAGGCCATTTGGAGTCTATTTGACTATGGCAAAAAGTGCACTTTTTGTGACTTTTTCCAGAAATTTGCCAGTGTGTGAGACAGAAGGTTTTAAGCACATGAGGTTTTTTGTTGGGTTCAGGTCAGTCCCCACCTGGTTGAGGTCAGTAAACATGTCCAGGTCAGGGTTAGGTGTCAGCCCGCCGAAAAAAAAGTGGACTTTTTTAGTGTCAGGGTTTGGGATTAGGCATAGGGTTAGGTATAGTAGGGAAATAGGGATGAGTGCCACCCCGGGTTAGGGTTAGGGTTAGGGAAATAGGGATGAGTGCCACCCCGGGAGTGCCCGGTCTTTATGGTTCCCGGGGTCCTAGAGTTACGAAAGACATATATTTGGAAACTGCAGGCCGAGCCGAACGCGCTGGTGGTGTCGGTTTTCGGGTTAGGGTTAGGGTTAGGGTTAGGGTTAGGGTTAGGGTTAGGTTGAGGGGACTGAGCCGGGCACCACCATGTGGCAGCCCAGAAGTGCACGGTCCTTCACATGGCTGGCCAGCCACCCCCACAGCCATCTTCATCCATTTGTGTTATTTCGCGGTGTATTTAGATAATAATTTTTATAATTTCTAGTTGAGTTTATATGTATCTTAAATTAAAGTTTATATCAAGTATTATTTTTACCGCTTATTTTTCTTTTTTTGTTGTTTTTATTTTTCCATTTTTTTGGTCTTTTTTATTTTTTGTTGTTTGGCGTTACGTTGTTTTTGTAATTCCCATCCATATTTGTTTTTTGGTTAACCGTTTGTTCTTCCTCTATGTGTCCTGCAGGTGGCGCGCGCGACGTTTCGTCCAATTAGGACTTCTTCAGGCTTTGGCCATCCTGCATCTGAATCCCATCAATGTTGGGGAGATGTTGCTCCTCCAAAGTTTGCTGCCAAACTGAATTCCTCTTGCTCTCTGTCTCCCTTTTATACTCTCCCATGATTTCTCTTATTTTAGACTGTCCAATTACTGTTGTTACTTATACTATGAATTTACTTGTCTCTGAGTTATCACTTATTTGTGTTTAAACCTATGTATTTTTTTAGCTTATTGATATGACTTATTTGTATTTAAACTAATTTGTTTTAAATGTATTTATTCCGTAACATATTTGTTTTGTATGAATTTATTCTATAACTTATTTGTTCTTTAATCCTGTTTGTTTTAAATGTATTTATTCTGTAACCTAATTGTTTTTTAATTTTGTGTTTTATAATATATTATATTTAACCTGTTTTAAATCGAATAAATGATATCCCCTATGAATTTGTCTGTCAATTGTATGTATTATAATGAATTTATTTACCCTATTATCCTTTTTCCTTTTCCCTTTTCATTTCCTTTCCCATTACCTGTCTTCCATCCTTTATCCTTAGCCGGTCCCTAAGCTTGCGTACCACGTGCATCTTATTTTGCCTTCACTTGTTTTGTTTTTGGCTATACACGGTATCTAATTACGACCTCTTGAGTCAATTTACGGGCCAATGATCAGGGTTTGGAGTCAGGGTTAGGTAGGGGAACCAAATTGGGCTTTTAGATTTGGGATCAGGGGTCAAGCCACAAGTGGGGCTAGGCTACTAAAATCTAAATTAGGGGTAAGGTTGGGTTTAGGGCCATATTCAAATTAGGTTGGGGTTAGAGTAAGGGGCAGGGTTACCTTAAGTTAGGCTTAGTAATGGGGGAGGGAGACTGACCAAACCATGGAGGCACTGGCGGGTTAGGTTGAGGGGACTGAGCCGGGCACCACCATGTGGCAGCCCAGAAGTGCACGGTCCTTCACATGGCTGGCCAGCCACCCCCACAGCCATCTTCATCCATTTGTGTTATTTCGCGGTGTATTTAGATAATAATTTTTATAATTTCTAGTTGAGTTTATATGTATCTTAAATTAAAGTTTATATCAAGTATTATTTTTACCGCTTATTTTTCTTTTTTTGTTGTTTTTATTTTTCCATTTTTTTGGTCTTTTTTATTTTTTGTTGTTTGGCGTTACGTTGTTTTTGTAATTCCCATCCATATTTGTTTTTTGGTTAACCGTTTGTTCTTCCTCTATGTGTCCTGCAGGTGGCGCGCGCGACGTTTCGTCCAATTAGGACTTCTTCAGGCTTTGGCCATCCTGCATCTGAATCCCATCAATGTTGGGGAGATGTTGCTCCTCCAAAGTTTGCTGCCAAACTGAATTCCTCTTGCTCTCTGTCTCCCTTTTATACTCTCCCATGATTTCTCTTATTTTAGACTGTCCAATTACTGTTGTTACTTATACTATGAATTTACTTGTCTCTGAGTTATCACTTATTTGTGTTTAAACCTATGTATTTTTTTAGCTTATTGATATGACTTATTTGTATTTAAACTAATTTGTTTTAAATGTATTTATTCCGTAACATATTTGTTTTGTATGAATTTATTCTATAACTTATTTGTTCTTTAATCCTGTTTGTTTTAAATGTATTTATTCTGTAACCTAATTGTTTTTTAATTTTGTGTTTTATAATATATTATATTTAACCTGTTTTAAATCGAATAAATGATATCCCCTATGAATTTGTCTGTCAATTGTATGTATTATAATGAATTTATTTACCCTATTATCCTTTTTCCTTTTCCCTTTTCATTTCCTTTCCCATTACCTGTCTTCCATCCTTTATCCTTAGCCGGTCCCTAAGCTTGCGTACCACGTGCATCTTATTTTGCCTTCAC
>CAVMBS020000013.1:37500-39834 GCA_963678695.2 Diplodus puntazzo
TGGTTAAACGTTAACTCGGTTAAACGGGAACTGGAACGGCGAACGTCTGAACGGGAACGTTGAACAGGTTGACATGAGACTGTTAACGAGGAGAACAGGAATCATGTTAACTGTTAACGTGGAAACTGCGGAAAGGTGGAACTGGTAACCTGGGAAATGTGTGACCGGGTCCGGGAAACTATGAACGAGGAACTGGAATCGTGGATCGGCGGTACGGGAAACGGGAATAGGGGGAACCGGGTACAGGGAATCGGGAAGCTGGTTACGGGATACGGGTATCGGTGATCAGGGAACGGGAAACGGGAACGGAACGGAAAGGGTACGCGGATAACGCTGAACGGGGTAAACGTTACGTATACGTTGAACGGGAACGGTAACGGGAACTGGAACGGTGAACTGTGAAAACTGGTAACGGTGAACGTGGTAACGGGAACGGAACGGTGTAACGGGGAACGGTAACGTTGTATAGTGAAACTTTAACTGTGAACGTTTGAACTGTTAACACGGTAAAACGTTAACGGGTTGAACGTGTAAAAGTGCGGGAACGTGGGAACGTTAACGTTGGTACCTTTAACGTTAAAACGGGATACTGTGAACTGTACATACGTGAAACGGGAGTAAGGCGGAACCTGGGATCGGTGAACGTTGAACGGGACCGTTTAACGTTGAACTTAACTGCTGAAGTGGGTATCGGTGGGAACGGAGCTAAACGGGAACGCTTGATTGGGAACTGTGTAACCGGAGTAAACTTGAACTTGGAACGGGAACTGTGACGTCGTTAACCTTTGGTGAAACTTTATCTTGAACTGTAACTTAACTTTAACTGTGTGAACGTGGAACTTATAGACTGTGAAACAGTGTGAACTTTACGGTGATACGTTTAAGTGAACTGGAACACTGTAAACGTGTAACTTGGATCGTATAACATTTAACGGTGTAGCTGGTAACGTTGAACGGTAAGCGGGAACTCGTGTAACGTGTGAACGGTATCGCACTCACACCCCCCCCCCCCTCGTGCCCTTCTGCGGTGCCCCAGCGCTCGTCACACCCCACCACTCCCCACCCCCACCCCCACCTACCCACACCCACCCCCATACCCCCTACCCACTCCCCTCCCCCACACCCACCCCCACCCCCCCCCCACCCCCACCCCCTCCCACTCCCCCACCCCCACCCCCACCCCCCCCCCACCCCCACCCCCACCCCCACACCCACCCCCCCCCGCCCCCCAACCCACCCCCACACCTCCCTCCACACCACCCCCCACCCCCACACCCAACCCCACAGCCCTAACCCGCCACCCCCCACCCCCTACCTACCCACCCCACCCCCACCCCCTACACCCGACCCCACACCCACCCCCCACCCCCACCCCCACCCCCTACCCCAAACCAACCGCCACCACCACGCCCCACCCCCCCAACCCCACCCCACTCCCCACACCCCCACCCCCACCCCCATCCCCACCCCCCACCACCCACCCCCACCCCCACCCCACCCCTCACCCCCCTCCCCCCACCCCGCACCGACCCACCCCCTGCACCCCACCCCCACCCCCACCCCCACCCCCCCCCCCCCACACCACCACCCCCCCCCCCCCCCCACCCCACCCCACCCCCCACCCCCACCCCCCACCCCCACCCCACCCCCACCCCCCCACCCACCCCCCCTCCCCCCCCCCTCACACCCCCCCCACCCCACCCCCCTCCCCCACACCCCCCCCCCCAAACCCCACCCCCCCCCCAACCCCTCACACCCCAACCCCCACCCCACCCCCACCCCCCCCCCACCCCCACCCCACACCCCCACCCCCCCCCCACACCCCCACCCCCACAACCCACCTAACCCTACCCCCCCCCCCCAACCCACCCCCCACCCCCACCCCCACCCCCACCACCCTCCCCCACCCCCCCCCCCAAACCCACCCCAACCTCCCCCCCACCCCCACCCCCACACCACCCTCCCCCACCCCACCCCCAACCCAACACCCCACCACCCTCACCCACCCACACCCCCACCCCACCCCCACCCCCACCCCCTAACCCCCACCCTCCCCTACCCCCACCCCCACCCCCACACCCACCCCCCACCCCTACCCCACCCCCCCCCCAACCCATCCCCCCCCCCCACCCCACCCCCTCCCCCACCCCCCACCCCCACCCCCCCCACCCCACACCCCCCCCAACCCACCCCTCCCCCCACCCCCCCCCCCCCACCCCCCACCCCCCACCCCACCCCTCCCCCCCCCCCACCCCCACCACCCCCCCCCCCCCCACCCCCCACCCACCCCCCCCACCCCCACCTCACCCCCCCACCCAACCCTCACCCCACCCC
>CAVMBS020000014.1:0-35000 GCA_963678695.2 Diplodus puntazzo
AAACTCAACTTTTTATAGGAAGGTGTCAGAGTTTCGAGAGTTGGTGCGTTGGAATCAGCGTGTAATTTTAAGCTGTCTAGAGATGTCAGACTTGTGATTTGGTGATGTTGAAAATCACCCAAAAATGGGCGATTCGTCCCTGAAGGAGATTGAGCGTGGGCACCTTGGCCTACACCCCCCCCCCCCCCCCCCCAAATGTGGCCACGGGCTTTCCAGCGCACTTGGAATGGAGTCTCTACGACCTTCCTAGCTTAAAATGTGTGAAAAATGTGGAAAATTTGCTAAGTGTGAGATGGAAAAGTCTTCTTCCAGGAACCATTTAGGAGCACGTTTTAGGCCAATTGGAGCCTATTTGACTAAGGAAAAAAGTGCACTTTTTGTGACTTTTTCCAGAAATGTGCCAGTGTGTGAGACAGAAGGTTTTAAGCACATGAGGTTTTTTGTTGGGTTCAGGTCAGTCCCCACCTGGTTGAGGTCAGTAAACATGTCCAGGTCAGGGTTAGGTGTCAGCCCGCCGAAAAAAAAGTGGACTTTTTTAGTGTCAGGGTTTGGGATTAGGCATAGGGTTACGTAGGTATAGGGGTTAGGGAAATAGGGATGAGTGCCACCCCGGGAGTGCCCGGTCTTTATGGTTCCCGGGGTCCTAGAGTTACGAAAGACATATATTTGGAAACTGCAGGCCGAGCCGAACGCGCTGGTGGTGTCGGTTCTCGGATCGGAGTTGGGGAAGTTGGTGAAAAAACAATGCATTGCCGGTCTTTATTGTTCCCGGCCGGTCCAAGAGTCGGGACTTTGCCTACCCCCCCAAATGTGGCCCTGGGCTGTCTGAAACAGTTGGAATTACGTCTCTATCTCATTCGGTTCCAGAGATATAGCCGTTTTAAAAGTCGTCCATAAGCACCCATTGCAAAATCGGGGGGCTGGACCCTTAAGGATGTCAGCTACGGGACTTTGGCTACCCCCCCAAATGTGGCTACGGGCTTTCCAACGCACTTGGAATGGAGTCTCTAGGACCTTCCTAGGCAGAGTTATGGCCATTTCAAATCCCCATTCAAGTCAATGGGAGAGCGTGAAAGTTGGCCTTGCCGGTCTTTAGTGTTGCCGGCCGGTCCAAGAGTCGAGACTTTGGCTACCCCCCCAAATGTGCCTATGGGCTTTCCGAAACAGTTGGAATGGAGTCTCTAGCACCTTCCTGTCCGGAGTTATGGCCATTTGAAAATCGAAACAAGCCTGTCAATGTTTGATATTAGACCAAGTTTTTTTGTGAGCGACTTTTGGCGTCGGACTTGACGTCTACCCCCCCATTTGTGGCCATGGCGGATCCAACGGTACCACTCCCGAATTTTTCCGAGGTGTGGAAGTAGGCGTTACGTGGTGTGATGGTCCATAACTCTGTCCAGGAAGGTGCTAGAGAGGTGAGTGGCGTCGGGTTTTGTTGGTCTCGACGAGACCTTTCCATAGAGCCCAGAAGCATCCGGATTGGACCAGCGGTTCCGGAGATATGAACTTGACAAGGTGCTGATTTCTGCTGACAAACGTCGTGTAATAACTTTTGATAGGAAGGTCGTAGGAAGATGGGAGTAGGTGCGTTGGATTCAGCGTGAAATTCTCTTGTGGATAGATGTGTGACTTGTTGAATTTGAAGGAGTAAAAATGTCAATGATTTTCTGAAATTTCACCAAGTGTCAGATGGCAAATGGTACCTTCCAGGAACCATTTAGGAGCACGTTTTAGGCCATTTGGAGTCTATTTGACTATGGCAAAAAGTGCACTTTTTGTGACTTTTTCCAGAAATGTGCCAGTGTGTGAGACAGAAGGTTTTAAGCACATGAGGTTTTTTGTTGGGTTAGGGTTAGGGTTAGGGGGGTTAGGGGGGTTAGGGTTAGGGTAGGGTTAGGTGAGGGGAAAGAAGCCGGGATCCACCAAAGTGGCCCGGAAGTGCACGGTCCTTCACTGAGGAGTGACCTGCCCAGACTCCCCGTTAGCTTAGAAGTATTTGTTTTTTCCTTTTAGTTAGGTTTCATTATATAGTTTAGTTACTTTTTTCTTTGGTTAGTTTCGCCTTTGTTATCTATTAATAATATTGTGTTTTTGCAGCCTTTGTTATATCAAATATGTATTTCTTTTTTGTCTTTTATTGTTTTTCTATTTTTATGTTTATTTACATTTTTTTATTTTTTTTATATTTTTTTGTTGTTTGGCTTCATTTTTTATAGATTAATCTTTTTTTCTTTGTGTCTCTGCAGATGGCGACGTTTCGACCCAACTAGGGTCTTCATCAGGCCGGAGACACAGGTAAGTATTGCTTTTGTTTAAGAGGAGATGTTGTTCCTTCAAGTTATTTTGCCAAACTGATTTTCTCTTCCCTGTTTGCCCTTTTTATACTCTCTGTTTTTAACTTGTTAGTTTTTAGAATGAATTTGTATATGTCTTATTTGACTTTTAATGAATTATTTTTATAACAATCAATTATGTTTTTAACCCCGTTTCCCATTGCCACCAATTATATACATATATGAATTTAGTATTTTATGAATTTATTTATTTATTTTTAATTGTGTTTTAATATGTATTTATTACCCTTCTTCTCATTATTACTTCCCCTATTCCAATTCCCTCATGTTTTAAATCCTCCTTCCCATTCTCCAATTGTTTATATATTACCCATGAAATTATTTATTAATTATTTGATTAATCCTTATTCCCTTATACCCATATCCTCTCTTCCTTCCATCAACTCATCCTTTCCTGTCACCATAGGACCTCAGTGGGCATATTAGGGCTCTTTTCTAGGCCATCTTCCACTGGAATAAATTTGGGTTGTCCAGGTAGGGTTTGGGGACTGGGGTTTAGGTTAGAATGGGTTAGGGTTAGGATTAGGGGTTAGGGTTAGGTGAAGGGGAAGGAACCATACCAGGGACTAAGCCCTGGCATGGAAGTGCACTCTCCTCGACCAGAGGGTGGTGGCCCCCGCCAGCCACAGAAATTATCCACCACTCGAAGGTGGTGGGGATTCAAAAAATTAGGCAACAATGCCTTAGCAAAGCTCAGTCTCGCGCAACGTTTCGGCCTTTATTGGCCTTCCTCAGGCGCACTGAGCTGCAAAAATGAAGTGTGCCTTGCCTGATTTGGCTTAAGGACACACTGGCCCGTTTCTTTTTCCCTTCTCCATCCCTTTCTGTTTGTTTTGTCCGAATTGGGTTTTTGTTACCATCATTTAGGTTTGTCTCGTCCTTTATTTAGGTTTGTATTCTATATTTAGACTTATGTTTTGTGTTTATCGTTGTATTTGTTATATCCAAATTTGGTTTTTGTTGTCCGTAAATTAGGTTTGTCTTGTCCTTTATTTAGGTTTAGCTTCTATATTTAGACTTATGTTTTGTATTAATTATTTATTATTTCCCCTTAATGTATACCATATTTGGCCTATTAATTTCGATCCCTCTCCTACCGTGTCTCCCCTCCGTCTCCCTTATACATCTTGTTGTTCCTTATTAGTATTGTTTTTATAAGTTCCCTTATTTGGGTTATACTTTTTTTGTCTTTAATTTAGTGCGGCTTACTTGCCTTTAATTTATTAATGTAAACGGATAGGGGTAGGGGTATCTAGGGTTGGGGTTAGGATAATTGGAGGGTGGGGGGTTAGCCAATTAGGGTCCCCAAAGATCAGCAGCCAGCAGGAACCAACCAGCCCCCTGCCGGGACCTGGCTGGTTAGGTGAAGGGGAAGGAACCATACCAGGGACTAAGCCCTGGCATGGAAGTGCACTCTCCTCGACCAGAGGGTGGTGGCCCCCGCCAGCCACAGAAATTATCCACCACTCGAAGGTGGTGGGGATTCAAAAAATTAGGCAACAATGCCTTAGCAAAGCTCAGTCTCGCGCAACGTTTCGGCCTTTATTGGCCTTCCTCAGGCGCACTGAGCTGCAAAAATGAAGTGTGCCTTGCCTGATTTGGCTTAAGGACACACTGGCCCGTTTCTTTTTCCCTTCTCCATCCCTTTCTGTTTGTTTTGTCCGAATTGGGTTTTTGTTACCATCATTTAGGTTTGTCTCGTCCTTTATTTAGGTTTGTATTCTATATTTAGACTTATGTTTTGTGTTTATCGTTGTATTTGTTATATCCAAATTTGGTTTTTGTTGTCCGTGAATTAGGTTTGTCTTGTCCTTTATTTAGGTTTAGCTTCTATATTTAGACTTATGTTTTGTATTAAGTATTTATTATTTCCCCTTAATGTATACCATATTTGGCCTATTAATTTCGATCCCTCTCCTACCGTGTCTCCCCTCCGTCTCCCTTATACATCTTGTTGTTCCTTATTAGTATTGTTTTTATAAGTTCCCTTATTTGGGTTATACTTTTTTTGTCTTTAATTTAGTGCGGCTTACTTGCCTTTAATTTATTAATGTAAACGGATAGGGGTAGGGGTATCTAGGGTTGGGGTTAGGATAATTGGAGGGTGGGGGGTTAGCCAATTAGGGTCCCCAAAGATCAGCAGCCAGCAGGAACCAACCAGCCCCCTGCCGGGACCTGGCTGGTTAGGTGAAGGGGAAGGAACCATACCAGGGACTAAGCCCTGGCATGGAAGTGCACTCTCCTCGACCAGAGGGTGGTGGCCCCCGCCAGCCACAGAAATTATCCACCACTCGAAGGTGGTGGGGATTCAAAAAATTAGGCAACAATGCCTTAGCAAAGCTCAGTCTCGCGCAACGTTTCGGCCTTTATTGGCCTTCCTCAGGCGCACTGAGCTGCAAAAATGAAGTGTGCCTTGCCTGATTTGGCTTAAGGACACACTGGCCCGTTTCTTTTTCCCTTCTCCATCCCTTTCTGTTTGTTTTGTCCGAATTGGGTTTTTGTTACCATCATTTAGGTTTGTCTCGTCCTTTATTTAGGTTTGTATTCTATATTTAGACTTATGTTTTGTGTTTATCGTTGTATTTGTTATATCCAAATTTGGTTTTTGTTGTCCGTGAATTAGGTTTGTCTTGTCCTTTATTTAGGTTTAGCTTCTATATTTAGACTTATGTTTTGTATTAAGTATTTATTATTTCCCCTTAATGTATACCATATTTGGCCTATTAATTTCGATCCCTCTCCTACCGTGTCTCCCCTCCGTCTCCCTTATACATCTTGTTGTTCCTTATTAGTATTGTTTTTATAAGTTCCCTTATTTGGGTTATACTTTTTTTGTCTTTAATTTAGTGCGGCTTACTTGCCTTTAATTTATTAATGTAAACGGATAGGGGTAGGGGTATCTAGGGTTGGGGTTAGGATAATTGGAGGGTGGGGGGTTAGCCAATTAGGGTCCCCAAAGATCAGCAGCCAGCAGGAACCAACCAGCCCCCTGCCGGGACCTGGCTGGTTAGGTGAAGGGGAAGGAACCATACCAGGGACTAAGCCCTGGCATGGAAGTGCACTCTCCTCGACCAGAGGGTGGTGGCCCCCGCCAGCCACAGAAATTATCCACCACTCGAAGGTGGTGGGGATTCAAAAAATTAGGCAACAATGCCTTAGCAAAGCTCAGTCTCGCGCAACGTTTCGGCCTTTATTGGCCTTCCTCAGGCGCACTGAGCTGCAAAAATGAAGTGTGCCTTGCCTGATTTGGCTTAAGGACACACTGGCCCGTTTCTTTTTCCCTTCTCCATCCCTTTCTGTTTGTTTTGTCCGAATTGGGTTTTTGTTACCATCATTTAGGTTTGTCTCGTCCTTTATTTAGGTTTGTATTCTATATTTAGACTTATGTTTTGTGTTTATCGTTGTATTTGTTATATCCAAATTTGGTTTTTGTTGTCCGTAAATTAGGTTTGTCTTGTCCTTTATTTAGGTTTAGCTTCTATATTTAGACTTATGTTTTGTATTAATTATTTATTATTTCCCCTTAATGTATACCATATTTGGCCTATTAATTTCGATCCCTCTCCTACCGTGTCTCCCCTCCGTCTCCCTTATACATCTTGTTGTTCCTTATTAGTATTGTTTTTATAAGTTCCCTTATTTGGGTTATACTTTTTTTGTCTTTAATTTAGTGCGGCTTACTTGCCTTTAATTTATTAATGTAAACGGATAGGGGTAGGGGTATCTAGGGTTGGGGTTAGGATAATTGGAGGGTGGGGGGTTAGCCAATTAGGGTCCCCAAAGATCAGCAGCCAGCAGGAACCAACCAGCCCCCTGCCGGGACCTGGCTGGTTAGGTGAAGGGGAAGGAAGGGTTAGGGTTAGGGTTAGGGGGTTAGGGTTAGGGGGTTAGGGTTAGGTTATGGGAAAAAGAGCTGGAAGGACAGGTGCACTACCCATCCCTCCAGCGGTGCACTCTCCATCACATGGAATGGCCAGTCCCCCATCCTCATCTCCTCTATTTAGGTTATCGTAGCGGTGTATTTAATTAATAATATAGTTTTTCTAGTTTAGATATATTTATCATAAATTAAAGTTATATCAAGTATAATACCGCTTTTACTGTTTTTAGTTTTTATATTTTTACTATTTTTTTGTGTTTTTTTGTTTTTTTGTTTGGCTTTTATATTTTGTTTATCATAATTCCCTCCCTATTTGAGTTTGGTTAACCTTTTTTGTTCTTCTGTATGTCTTTCAGATGGCCCTCGCGACGTTTCGTCCTGTTTTGGACTTCCTCAGGCAAGCCACGACATACAGGTAAGTTCCCCGATCTATAATTGCTCTGTGGAGATGTTGCTCCTTCAGAGGTCGATGCCAAACTGATGTACTCTGTGTTTTTTTCTCCCTTTTATACTCTCCCCTCAATGAATTTATTTGTCTTTTAACTGACTTGTTTTTTTATTAACCTTGTTTTTAGACTTGTATTTAAAACAGATTTGTTTTTTAACTAATGTACTTTTAACATGTTTGTTTTTAACTAATTATATTTAACTTATTTTTTAGCCTATTTATCCATGAATTGTATCCCTTTATGAATTTGTATTTGTTGTATTTCTATTAATAAATGAGTATGTTTACCCTATGAATTTGCATTGTGTATTTATTCTAATTGTCTTGAAAATGAATTTATTTATCCTATAAAATTTTATATTTAATTTATTTAATCTCCCTTTCCCTTTTTCTTCTCCTTCTTCCTTTCCTTTCGTCTTCTCCTGTCCTCCATCCTTCTTCCTTAACCGGTATCCAAATTAGAGTACCTCGTATATATTTATTGCCATTTCTATTGGGGTTTATGTGGGCTATATACGGAAATGAAATTTAGAACCTCTTAGGTCAATTAACGGGTTAGGATTAGGGCTTGGGCTTCGGGATCAGAGTAGGGAATAAAATTAGGATTAGATTTGGGGTTGGGGTTAGAGCCAAATTGGGGTTAGACTTTAATTAAAACCAATTAGGGATATGGGTTGGGTTTAGGGCTTTTCCAATCTGGGTTGGGGTTAGAGTAAGGGGCTTGGGCAGCTTAATTTAGCCTAGTAATGTGGAAAGGGGGCCGACCACTGACCCATGGAGGCACTGGCGGGTTAGGTTATGGGAAAAAGAGCTGGAAGGACAGGTGCACTACCCATCCCTCCAGCGGTGCACTCTCCATCACATGGAATGGCCAGTCCCCCATCCTCATCTCCTCTATTTAGGTTGTTATCGTAGCGGTGTATTTAATTAATAATATAGTTTTTATAGTTTAGATATATTTATCATAAATTAAAGTTATATCAAGTATAATACCGCTTTTACTGTTTTTAGTTTTTATATTTTTACTATTTTTTTGTGTTTTTTTGTTTTTTTGTTTGGCTTTTATATTTTGTTTATCATAATTCCCTCCCTATTTGAGTTTGGTTAACCTTTTTTGTTCTTCTGTATGTCTTTCAGATGGCCCTCGCGACGTTTCGTCCTGTTTTGGACTTCCTCAGGCAAGCCACGACATACAGGTAAGTTCCCCGATCTATAATTGCTCTGTGGAGATGTTGCTCCTTCAGAGGTCGATGCCAAACTGATGTACTCTGTGTTTTTTTCTCCCTTTTATACTCTCCCCTCAATGAATTTATTTGTCTTTTAACTGACTTGTTTTTTTATTAACCTTGTTTTTAGACTTGTATTTAAAACAGATTTGTTTTTTAACTAATGTACTTTTAACATGTTTGTTTTTAACTAATTATATTTAACTTATTTTTTAGCCTATTTATCCATGAATTGTATCCCTTTATGAATTTGTATTTGTTGTATTTCTATTAATAAATGAGTATGTTTACCCTATGAATTTGCATTGTGTATTTATTCTAATTGTCTTGAAAATGAATTTATTTATCCTATAAAATTTTATATTTAATTTATTTAATCTCCCTTTCCCTTTTTCTTCTCCTTCTTCCTTTCCTTTCGTCTTCTCCTGTCCTCCATCCTTCTTCCTTAACCGGTATCCAAATTAGAGTACCTCGTATATATTTATTGCCATTTCTATTGGGGTTTATGTGGGCTATATACGGAAATGAAATTTAGAACCTCTTAGGTCAATTAACGGGTTAGGATTAGGGCTTGGGCTTCGGGATCAGAGTAGGGAATAAAATTAGGATTAGATTTGGGGTTGGGGTTAGAGCCAAATTGGGGTTAGACTTTAATTAAAACCAATTAGGGATATGGGTTGGGTTTAGGGCTTTTCCAATCTGGGTTGGGGTTAGAGTAAGGGGCTTGGGCAGCTTAATTTAGCCTAGTAATGTGGAAAGGGGGCCGACCACTGACCCATGGAGGCACTGGCGGGTTAGGTTATGGGAAAAAGAGCTGGAAGGACAGGTGCACTACCCATCCCTCCAGCGGTGCACTCTCCATCACATGGAATGGCCAGTCCCCCATCCTCATCTCCTCTATTTAGGTTGTTATCGTAGCGGTGTATTTAATTAATAATATAGTTTTTATAGTTTAGATATATTTATCATAAATTAAAGTTATATCAAGTATAATACCGCTTTTACTGTTTTTAGTTTTTATATTTTTACTATTTTTTTGTGTTTTTTTGTTTTTTTGTTTGGCTTTTATATTTTGTTTATCATAATTCCCTCCCTATTTGAGTTTGGTTAACCTTTTTTGTTCTTCTGTATGTCTTTCAGATGGCCCTCGCGACGTTTCGTCCTGTTTTGGACTTCCTCAGGCAAGCCACGACATACAGGTAAGTTCCCCGATCTATAATTGCTCTGTGGAGATGTTGCTCCTTCAGAGGTCGATGCCAAACTGATGTACTCTGTGTTTTTTTCTCCCTTTTATACTCTCCCCTCAATGAATTTATTTGTCTTTTAACTGACTTGTTTTTTTATTAACCTTGTTTTTAGACTTGTATTTAAAACAGATTTGTTTTTTAACTAATGTACTTTTAACATGTTTGTTTTTAACTAATTATATTTAACTTATTTTTTAGCCTATTTATCCATGAATTGTATCCCTTTATGAATTTGTATTTGTTGTATTTCTATTAATAAATGAGTATGTTTACCCTATGAATTTGCATTGTGTATTTATTCTAATTGTCTTGAAAATGAATTTATTTATCCTATAAAATTTTATATTTAATTTATTTAATCTCCCTTTCCCTTTTTCTTCTCCTTCTTCCTTTCCTTTCGTCTTCTCCTGTCCTCCATCCTTCTTCCTTAACCGGTATCCAAATTAGAGTACCTCGTATATATTTATTGCCATTTCTATTGGGGTTTATGTGGGCTATATACGGAAATGAAATTTAGAACCTCTTAGGTCAATTAACGGGTTAGGATTAGGGCTTGGGCTTCGGGATCAGAGTAGGGAATAAAATTAGGATTAGATTTGGGGTTGGGGTTAGAGCCAAATTGGGGTTAGACTTTAATTAAAACCAATTAGGGATATGGGTTGGGTTTAGGGCTTTTCCAATCTGGGTTGGGGTTAGAGTAAGGGGCTTGGGCAGCTTAATTTAGCCTAGTAATGTGGAAAGGGGGCCGACCACTGACCCATGGAGGCACTGGCGGGTTAGGTTATGGGAAAAAGAGCTGGAAGGACAGGTGCACTACCCATCCCTCCAGCGGTGCACTCTCCATCACATGGAATGGCCAGTCCCCCATCCTCATCTCCTCTATTTAGGTTGTTATCGTAGCGGTGTATTTAATTAATAATATAGTTTTTATAGTTTAGATATATTTATCATAAATTAAAGTTATATCAAGTATAATACCGCTTTTACTGTTTTTAGTTTTTATATTTTTACTATTTTTTTGTGTTTTTTTGTTTTTTTGTTTGGCTTTTATATTTTGTTTATCATAATTCCCTCCCTATTTGAGTTTGGTTAACCTTTTTTGTTCTTCTGTATGTCTTTCAGATGGCCCTCGCGACGTTTCGTCCTGTTTTGGACTTCCTCAGGCAAGCCACGACATACAGGTAAGTTCCCCGATCTATAATTGCTCTGTGGAGATGTTGCTCCTTCAGAGGTCGATGCCAAACTGATGTACTCTGTGTTTTTTTCTCCCTTTTATACTCTCCCCTCAATGAATTTATTTGTCTTTTAACTGACTTGTTTTTTTATTAACCTTGTTTTTAGACTTGTATTTAAAACAGATTTGTTTTTTAACTAATGTACTTTTAACATGTTTGTTTTTAACTAATTATATTTAACTTATTTTTTAGCCTATTTATCCATGAATTGTATCCCTTTATGAATTTGTATTTGTTGTATTTCTATTAATAAATGAGTATGTTTACCCTATGAATTTGCATTGTGTATTTATTCTAATTGTCTTGAAAATGAATTTATTTATCCTATAAAATTTTATATTTAATTTATTTAATCTCCCTTTCCCTTTTTCTTCTCCTTCTTCCTTTCCTTTCGTCTTCTCCTGTCCTCCATCCTTCTTCCTTAACCGGTATCCAAATTAGAGTACCTCGTATATATTTATTGCCATTTCTATTGGGGTTTATGTGGGCTATATACGGAAATGAAATTTAGAACCTCTTAGGTCAATTAACGGGTTAGGATTAGGGCTTGGGCTTCGGGATCAGAGTAGGGAATAAAATTAGGATTAGATTTGGGGTTGGGGTTAGAGCCAAATTGGGGTTAGACTTTAATTAAAACCAATTAGGGATATGGGTTGGGTTTAGGGCTTTTCCAATCTGGGTTGGGGTTAGAGTAAGGGGCTTGGGCAGCTTAATTTAGCCTAGTAATGTGGAAAGGGGGCCGACCACTGACCCATGGAGGCACTGGCGGGTTAGGTTATGGGAAAAAGAGCTGGAAGGACAGGTGCACTACCCATCCCTCCAGCGGTGCACTCTCCATCACATGGAATGGCCAGTCCCCCATCCTCATCTCCTCTATTTAGGTTGTTATCGTAGCGGTGTATTTAATTAATAATATAGTTTTTATAGTTTAGATATATTTATCATAAATTAAAGTTATATCAAGTATAATACCGCTTTTACTGTTTTTAGTTTTTATATTTTTACTATTTTTTTGTGTTTTTTTGTTTTTTTGTTTGGCTTTTATATTTTGTTTATCATAATTCCCTCCCTATTTGAGTTTGGTTAACCTTTTTTGTTCTTCTGTATGTCTTTCAGATGGCCCTCGCGACGTTTCGTCCTGTTTTGGACTTCCTCAGGCAAGCCACGACATACAGGTAAGTTCCCCGATCTATAATTGCTCTGTGGAGATGTTGCTCCTTCAGAGGTCGATGCCAAACTGATGTACTCTGTGTTTTTTTCTCCCTTTTATACTCTCCCCTCAATGAATTTATTTGTCTTTTAACTGACTTGTTTTTTTATTAACCTTGTTTTTAGACTTGTATTTAAAACAGATTTGTTTTTTAACTAATGTACTTTTAACATGTTTGTTTTTAACTAATTATATTTAACTTATTTTTTAGCCTATTTATCCATGAATTGTATCCCTTTATGAATTTGTATTTGTTGTATTTCTATTAATAAATGAGTATGTTTACCCTATGAATTTGCATTGTGTATTTATTCTAATTGTCTTGAAAATGAATTTATTTATCCTATAAAATTTTATATTTAATTTATTTAATCTCCCTTTCCCTTTTTCTTCTCCTTCTTCCTTTCCTTTCGTCTTCTCCTGTCCTCCATCCTTCTTCCTTAACCGGTATCCAAATTAGAGTACCTCGTATATATTTATTGCCATTTCTATTGGGGTTTATGTGGGCTATATACGGAAATGAAATTTAGAACCTCTTAGGTCAATTAACGGGTTAGGATTAGGGCTTGGGCTTCGGGATCAGAGTAGGGAATAAAATTAGGATTAGATTTGGGGTTGGGGTTAGAGCCAAATTGGGGTTAGACTTTAATTAAAACCAATTAGGGATATGGGTTGGGTTTAGGGCTTTTCCAATCTGGGTTGGGGTTAGAGTAAGGGGCTTGGGCAGCTTAATTTAGCCTAGTAATGTGGAAAGGGGGCCGACCACTGACCCATGGAGGCACTGGCGGGTTAGGTTATGGGAAAAAGAGCTGGAAGGACAGGTGCACTACCCATCCCTCCAGCGGTGCACTCTCCATCACATGGAATGGCCAGTCCCCCATCCTCATCTCCTCTATTTAGGTTGTTATCGTAGCGGTGTATTTAATTAATAATATAGTTTTTATAGTTTAGATATATTTATCATAAATTAAAGTTATATCAAGTATAATACCGCTTTTACTGTTTTTAGTTTTTATATTTTTACTATTTTTTTGTGTTTTTTTGTTTTTTTGTTTGGCTTTTATATTTTGTTTATCATAATTCCCTCCCTATTTGAGTTTGGTTAACCTTTTTTGTTCTTCTGTATGTCTTTCAGATGGCCCTCGCGACGTTTCGTCCTGTTTTGGACTTCCTCAGGCAAGCCACGACATACAGGTAAGTTCCCCGATCTATAATTGCTCTGTGGAGATGTTGCTCCTTCAGAGGTCGATGCCAAACTGATGTACTCTGTGTTTTTTTCTCCCTTTTATACTCTCCCCTCAATGAATTTATTTGTCTTTTAACTGACTTGTTTTTTTATTAACCTTGTTTTTAGACTTGTATTTAAAACAGATTTGTTTTTTAACTAATGTACTTTTAACATGTTTGTTTTTAACTAATTATATTTAACTTATTTTTTAGCCTATTTATCCATGAATTGTATCCCTTTATGAATTTGTATTTGTTGTATTTCTATTAATAAATGAGTATGTTTACCCTATGAATTTGCATTGTGTATTTATTCTAATTGTCTTGAAAATGAATTTATTTATCCTATAAAATTTTATATTTAATTTATTTAATCTCCCTTTCCCTTTTTCTTCTCCTTCTTCCTTTCCTTTCGTCTTCTCCTGTCCTCCATCCTTCTTCCTTAACCGGTATCCAAATTAGAGTACCTCGTATATATTTATTGCCATTTCTATTGGGGTTTATGTGGGCTATATACGGAAATGAAATTTAGAACCTCTTAGGTCAATTAACGGGTTAGGATTAGGGCTTGGGCTTCGGGATCAGAGTAGGGAATAAAATTAGGATTAGATTTGGGGTTGGGGTTAGAGCCAAATTGGGGTTAGACTTTAATTAAAACCAATTAGGGATATGGGTTGGGTTTAGGGCTTTTCCAATCTGGGTTGGGGTTAGAGTAAGGGGCTTGGGCAGCTTAATTTAGCCTAGTAATGTGGAAAGGGGGCCGACCACTGACCCATGGAGGCACTGGCGGGTTAGGTTATGGGAAAAAGAGCTGGAAGGACAGGTGCACTACCCATCCCTCCAGCGGTGCACTCTCCATCACATGGAATGGCCAGTCCCCCATCCTCATCTCCTCTATTTAGGTTGTTATCGTAGCGGTGTATTTAATTAATAATATAGTTTTTATAGTTTAGATATATTTATCATAAATTAAAGTTATATCAAGTATAATACCGCTTTTACTGTTTTTAGTTTTTATATTTTTACTATTTTTTTGTGTTTTTTTGTTTTTTTGTTTGGCTTTTATATTTTGTTTATCATAATTCCCTCCCTATTTGAGTTTGGTTAACCTTTTTTGTTCTTCTGTATGTCTTTCAGATGGCCCTCGCGACGTTTCGTCCTGTTTTGGACTTCCTCAGGCAAGCCACGACATACAGGTAAGTTCCCCGATCTATAATTGCTCTGTGGAGATGTTGCTCCTTCAGAGGTCGATGCCAAACTGATGTACTCTGTGTTTTTTTCTCCCTTTTATACTCTCCCCTCAATGAATTTATTTGTCTTTTAACTGACTTGTTTTTTTATTAACCTTGTTTTTAGACTTGTATTTAAAACAGATTTGTTTTTTAACTAATGTACTTTTAACATGTTTGTTTTTAACTAATTATATTTAACTTATTTTTTAGCCTATTTATCCATGAATTGTATCCCTTTATGAATTTGTATTTGTTGTATTTCTATTAATAAATGAGTATGTTTACCCTATGAATTTGCATTGTGTATTTATTCTAATTGTCTTGAAAATGAATTTATTTATCCTATAAAATTTTATATTTAATTTATTTAATCTCCCTTTCCCTTTTTCTTCTCCTTCTTCCTTTCCTTTCGTCTTCTCCTGTCCTCCATCCTTCTTCCTTAACCGGTATCCAAATTAGAGTACCTCGTATATATTTATTGCCATTTCTATTGGGGTTTATGTGGGCTATATACGGAAATGAAATTTAGAACCTCTTAGGTCAATTAACGGGTTAGGATTAGGGCTTGGGCTTCGGGATCAGAGTAGGGAATAAAATTAGGATTAGATTTGGGGTTGGGGTTAGAGCCAAATTGGGGTTAGACTTTAATTAAAACCAATTAGGGATATGGGTTGGGTTTAGGGCTTTTCCAATCTGGGTTGGGGTTAGAGTAAGGGGCTTGGGCAGCTTAATTTAGCCTAGTAATGTGGAAAGGGGGCCGACCACTGACCCATGGAGGCACTGGCGGGTTAGGTTATGGGAAAAAGAGCTGGAAGGACAGGTGCACTACCCATCCCTCCAGCGGTGCACTCTCCATCACATGGAATGGCCAGTCCCCCATCCTCATCTCCTCTATTTAGGTTGTTATCGTAGCGGTGTATTTAATTAATAATATAGTTTTTATAGTTTAGATATATTTATCATAAATTAAAGTTATATCAAGTATAATACCGCTTTTACTGTTTTTAGTTTTTATATTTTTACTATTTTTTTGTGTTTTTTTGTTTTTTTGTTTGGCTTTTATATTTTGTTTATCATAATTCCCTCCCTATTTGAGTTTGGTTAACCTTTTTTGTTCTTCTGTATGTCTTTCAGATGGCCCTCGCGACGTTTCGTCCTGTTTTGGACTTCCTCAGGCAAGCCACGACATACAGGTAAGTTCCCCGATCTATAATTGCTCTGTGGAGATGTTGCTCCTTCAGAGGTCGATGCCAAACTGATGTACTCTGTGTTTTTTTCTCCCTTTTATACTCTCCCCTCAATGAATTTATTTGTCTTTTAACTGACTTGTTTTTTTATTAACCTTGTTTTTAGACTTGTATTTAAAACAGATTTGTTTTTTAACTAATGTACTTTTAACATGTTTGTTTTTAACTAATTATATTTAACTTATTTTTTAGCCTATTTATCCATGAATTGTATCCCTTTATGAATTTGTATTTGTTGTATTTCTATTAATAAATGAGTATGTTTACCCTATGAATTTGCATTGTGTATTTATTCTAATTGTCTTGAAAATGAATTTATTTATCCTATAAAATTTTATATTTAATTTATTTAATCTCCCTTTCCCTTTTTCTTCTCCTTCTTCCTTTCCTTTCGTCTTCTCCTGTCCTCCATCCTTCTTCCTTAACCGGTATCCAAATTAGAGTACCTCGTATATATTTATTGCCATTTCTATTGGGGTTTATGTGGGCTATATACGGAAATGAAATTTAGAACCTCTTAGGTCAATTAACGGGTTAGGATTAGGGCTTGGGCTTCGGGATCAGAGTAGGGAATAAAATTAGGATTAGATTTGGGGTTGGGGTTAGAGCCAAATTGGGGTTAGACTTTAATTAAAACCAATTAGGGATATGGGTTGGGTTTAGGGCTTTTCCAATCTGGGTTGGGGTTAGAGTAAGGGGCTTGGGCAGCTTAATTTAGCCTAGTAATGTGGAAAGGGGGCCGACCACTGACCCATGGAGGCACTGGCGGGTTAGGTTATGGGAAAAAGAGCTGGAAGGACAGGTGCACTACCCATCCCTCCAGCGGTGCACTCTCCATCACATGGAATGGCCAGTCCCCCATCCTCATCTCCTCTATTTAGGTTGTTATCGTAGCGGTGTATTTAATTAATAATATAGTTTTTATAGTTTAGATATATTTATCATAAATTAAAGTTATATCAAGTATAATACCGCTTTTACTGTTTTTAGTTTTTATATTTTTACTATTTTTTTGTGTTTTTTTGTTTTTTTGTTTGGCTTTTATATTTTGTTTATCATAATTCCCTCCCTATTTGAGTTTGGTTAACCTTTTTTGTTCTTCTGTATGTCTTTCAGATGGCCCTCGCGACGTTTCGTCCTGTTTTGGACTTCCTCAGGCAAGCCACGACATACAGGTAAGTTCCCCGATCTATAATTGCTCTGTGGAGATGTTGCTCCTTCAGAGGTCGATGCCAAACTGATGTACTCTGTGTTTTTTTCTCCCTTTTATACTCTCCCCTCAATGAATTTATTTGTCTTTTAACTGACTTGTTTTTTTATTAACCTTGTTTTTAGACTTGTATTTAAAACAGATTTGTTTTTTAACTAATGTACTTTTAACATGTTTGTTTTTAACTAATTATATTTAACTTATTTTTTAGCCTATTTATCCATGAATTGTATCCCTTTATGAATTTGTATTTGTTGTATTTCTATTAATAAATGAGTATGTTTACCCTATGAATTTGCATTGTGTATTTATTCTAATTGTCTTGAAAATGAATTTATTTATCCTATAAAATTTTATATTTAATTTATTTAATCTCCCTTTCCCTTTTTCTTCTCCTTCTTCCTTTCCTTTCGTCTTCTCCTGTCCTCCATCCTTCTTCCTTAACCGGTATCCAAATTAGAGTACCTCGTATATATTTATTGCCATTTCTATTGGGGTTTATGTGGGCTATATACGGAAATGAAATTTAGAACCTCTTAGGTCAATTAACGGGTTAGGATTAGGGCTTGGGCTTCGGGATCAGAGTAGGGAATAAAATTAGGATTAGATTTGGGGTTGGGGTTAGAGCCAAATTGGGGTTAGACTTTAATTAAAACCAATTAGGGATATGGGTTGGGTTTAGGGCTTTTCCAATCTGGGTTGGGGTTAGAGTAAGGGGCTTGGGCAGCTTAATTTAGCCTAGTAATGTGGAAAGGGGGCCGACCACTGACCCATGGAGGCACTGGCGGGTTAGGTTATGGGAAAAAGAGCTGGAAGGACAGGTGCACTACCCATCCCTCCAGCGGTGCACTCTCCATCACATGGAATGGCCAGTCCCCCATCCTCATCTCCTCTATTTAGGTTGTTATCGTAGCGGTGTATTTAATTAATAATATAGTTTTTATAGTTTAGATATATTTATCATAAATTAAAGTTATATCAAGTATAATACCGCTTTTACTGTTTTTAGTTTTTATATTTTTACTATTTTTTTGTGTTTTTTTGTTTTTTTGTTTGGCTTTTATATTTTGTTTATCATAATTCCCTCCCTATTTGAGTTTGGTTAACCTTTTTTGTTCTTCTGTATGTCTTTCAGATGGCCCTCGCGACGTTTCGTCCTGTTTTGGACTTCCTCAGGCAAGCCACGACATACAGGTAAGTTCCCCGATCTATAATTGCTCTGTGGAGATGTTGCTCCTTCAGAGGTCGATGCCAAACTGATGTACTCTGTGTTTTTTTCTCCCTTTTATACTCTCCCCTCAATGAATTTATTTGTCTTTTAACTGACTTGTTTTTTTATTAACCTTGTTTTTAGACTTGTATTTAAAACAGATTTGTTTTTTAACTAATGTACTTTTAACATGTTTGTTTTTAACTAATTATATTTAACTTATTTTTTAGCCTATTTATCCATGAATTGTATCCCTTTATGAATTTGTATTTGTTGTATTTCTATTAATAAATGAGTATGTTTACCCTATGAATTTGCATTGTGTATTTATTCTAATTGTCTTGAAAATGAATTTATTTATCCTATAAAATTTTATATTTAATTTATTTAATCTCCCTTTCCCTTTTTCTTCTCCTTCTTCCTTTCCTTTCGTCTTCTCCTGTCCTCCATCCTTCTTCCTTAACCGGTATCCAAATTAGAGTACCTCGTATATATTTATTGCCATTTCTATTGGGGTTTATGTGGGCTATATACGGAAATGAAATTTAGAACCTCTTAGGTCAATTAACGGGTTAGGATTAGGGCTTGGGCTTCGGGATCAGAGTAGGGAATAAAATTAGGATTAGATTTGGGGTTGGGGTTAGAGCCAAATTGGGGTTAGACTTTAATTAAAACCAATTAGGGATATGGGTTGGGTTTAGGGCTTTTCCAATCTGGGTTGGGGTTAGAGTAAGGGGCTTGGGCAGCTTAATTTAGCCTAGTAATGTGGAAAGGGGGCCGACCACTGACCCATGGAGGCACTGGCGGGTTAGGTTATGGGAAAAAGAGCTGGAAGGACAGGTGCACTACCCATCCCTCCAGCGGTGCACTCTCCATCACATGGAATGGCCAGTCCCCCATCCTCATCTCCTCTATTTAGGTTGTTATCGTAGCGGTGTATTTAATTAATAATATAGTTTTTATAGTTTAGATATATTTATCATAAATTAAAGTTATATCAAGTATAATACCGCTTTTACTGTTTTTAGTTTTTATATTTTTACTATTTTTTTGTGTTTTTTTGTTTTTTTGTTTGGCTTTTATATTTTGTTTATCATAATTCCCTCCCTATTTGAGTTTGGTTAACCTTTTTTGTTCTTCTGTATGTCTTTCAGATGGCCCTCGCGACGTTTCGTCCTGTTTTGGACTTCCTCAGGCAAGCCACGACATACAGGTAAGTTCCCCGATCTATAATTGCTCTGTGGAGATGTTGCTCCTTCAGAGGTCGATGCCAAACTGATGTACTCTGTGTTTTTTTCTCCCTTTTATACTCTCCCCTCAATGAATTTATTTGTCTTTTAACTGACTTGTTTTTTTATTAACCTTGTTTTTAGACTTGTATTTAAAACAGATTTGTTTTTTAACTAATGTACTTTTAACATGTTTGTTTTTAACTAATTATATTTAACTTATTTTTTAGCCTATTTATCCATGAATTGTATCCCTTTATGAATTTGTATTTGTTGTATTTCTATTAATAAATGAGTATGTTTACCCTATGAATTTGCATTGTGTATTTATTCTAATTGTCTTGAAAATGAATTTATTTATCCTATAAAATTTTATATTTAATTTATTTAATCTCCCTTTCCCTTTTTCTTCTCCTTCTTCCTTTCCTTTCGTCTTCTCCTGTCCTCCATCCTTCTTCCTTAACCGGTATCCAAATTAGAGTACCTCGTATATATTTATTGCCATTTCTATTGGGGTTTATGTGGGCTATATACGGAAATGAAATTTAGAACCTCTTAGGTCAATTAACGGGTTAGGATTAGGGCTTGGGCTTCGGGATCAGAGTAGGGAATAAAATTAGGATTAGATTTGGGGTTGGGGTTAGAGCCAAATTGGGGTTAGACTTTAATTAAAACCAATTAGGGATATGGGTTGGGTTTAGGGCTTTTCCAATCTGGGTTGGGGTTAGAGTAAGGGGCTTGGGCAGCTTAATTTAGCCTAGTAATGTGGAAAGGGGGCCGACCACTGACCCATGGAGGCACTGGCGGGTTAGGTTATGGGAAAAAGAGCTGGAAGGACAGGTGCACTACCCATCCCTCCAGCGGTGCACTCTCCATCACATGGAATGGCCAGTCCCCCATCCTCATCTCCTCTATTTAGGTTGTTATCGTAGCGGTGTATTTAATTAATAATATAGTTTTTATAGTTTAGATATATTTATCATAAATTAAAGTTATATCAAGTATAATACCGCTTTTACTGTTTTTAGTTTTTATATTTTTACTATTTTTTTGTGTTTTTTTGTTTTTTTGTTTGGCTTTTATATTTTGTTTATCATAATTCCCTCCCTATTTGAGTTTGGTTAACCTTTTTTGTTCTTCTGTATGTCTTTCAGATGGCCCTCGCGACGTTTCGTCCTGTTTTGGACTTCCTCAGGCAAGCCACGACATACAGGTAAGTTCCCCGATCTATAATTGCTCTGTGGAGATGTTGCTCCTTCAGAGGTCGATGCCAAACTGATGTACTCTGTGTTTTTTTCTCCCTTTTATACTCTCCCCTCAATGAATTTATTTGTCTTTTAACTGACTTGTTTTTTTATTAACCTTGTTTTTAGACTTGTATTTAAAACAGATTTGTTTTTTAACTAATGTACTTTTAACATGTTTGTTTTTAACTAATTATATTTAACTTATTTTTTAGCCTATTTATCCATGAATTGTATCCCTTTATGAATTTGTATTTGTTGTATTTCTATTAATAAATGAGTATGTTTACCCTATGAATTTGCATTGTGTATTTATTCTAATTGTCTTGAAAATGAATTTATTTATCCTATAAAATTTTATATTTAATTTATTTAATCTCCCTTTCCCTTTTTCTTCTCCTTCTTCCTTTCCTTTCGTCTTCTCCTGTCCTCCATCCTTCTTCCTTAACCGGTATCCAAATTAGAGTACCTCGTATATATTTATTGCCATTTCTATTGGGGTTTATGTGGGCTATATACGGAAATGAAATTTAGAACCTCTTAGGTCAATTAACGGGTTAGGATTAGGGCTTGGGCTTCGGGATCAGAGTAGGGAATAAAATTAGGATTAGATTTGGGGTTGGGGTTAGAGCCAAATTGGGGTTAGACTTTAATTAAAACCAATTAGGGATATGGGTTGGGTTTAGGGCTTTTCCAATCTGGGTTAGGGTTAGGGTTAGGGTTAGGGGGTTAGGGTTAGGGTTAGGGGGTTAGGGTTAGGGTTAGGGTTAGGGTTAGGGTTAGGAAATAGGGATGAGTGCCACCCCGGGAGTGCCCGGTCTTTATGGTTCCCGGGGTCCTAGAGTTACGAAAGACATATATTTGGAAACCGCAGGCCGAGCCGAACGCGCTGGTGGTGTCGGTTTTCGGATCGGAGTTCGGGAAGTTGGTGAAAAAACAATGCATTGCCGGTCTTTATTGTTCCCGGCCGGTCCAAGAGTCGGGACTTTGCCTACCCCCCCAAATGTGGCCCTGGGCTGTCTGAAACAGTTGGAATTACGTCTCTATCTCATTCGGTTCCAGAGATATAGCCGTTTTAAAAGTCGTCCATAAGCACCCATTGCAAAATCGGGGGGCTGGACCCTTAAGGATGTCAGCTACGGGACTTTGGCTACCCCCCCAAATGTGGCTACGGGCTTTCCAACGCACTTGGAATGGAGTCTCTAGCACCTTCCTGTCCGGAGTTATGGTCATTTCAAATCCCCATTCAAGTCAATGGGAGAGCGTGCAACTTGGCCTTGCCGGTCTTTAGTGTTGCCGGCCGGTCCAAGAGTCGAGACTTTGGCTACCCCCCCAAATGTGCCTATGGGCTTTCCAGCGCACTTGGAATGGAGTCTCTAGCACCTTCCTGTCCGGAGTTATGGCCATTTGAAAATCGAAACAAGCCTGTCAATGTTTGATATTAGACCAAGTTTTTTTGTGAGCGACTTTTGGCGTCGGACTTGACGTCTACCCCCCCATTTGTGGCCATGGCGGATCCAACGGTACCACTCCCGAATTTTTCCGAGGTGTGGAAGTAGGCGTTACGTGGTGTGATGGTCCATAACTCTGTCCAGGAAGGTGCTAGAGAGGTGAGTGGCGTCGGGTTTTGTTGGTCTCGACGAGACCTTTCCATAGAGCCCAGAAGCATCCGGATTGGACCAGCGGTTCCGGAGATATGAACTTGACAAGGTGCTGATTTCTGCTGACAAACGTCGTGTAATAACTTTTGATAGGAAGGTCGTAGGAAGATGGGAGTAGGTGCGTTGGATTCAGCGTGAAATTCTCTTGTGGATAGATGTGTGACTTGTTGAATTTGAAGGAGTAAAAATGTCAATGATTTTCTGAAATTTCACCAAGTGTCAGATGGCAAATGGTACCTTCCAGGAACCATTTAGGAGCACGTTTTAGGCCATTTGGAGTCTATTTGACTATGGCAAAAAGTGCACTTTTTGTGACTTTTTCCAGAAATGTGCCAGTGTGTGAGACAGAAGGTTTTAAGCACATGAGGTTTTTTGTTGGGTTCAGGTCAGTCCCCACCTGGTTGAGGTCAGTAAACATGTCCAGGTCAGGGTTAGGTGTCAGCCCGCCGAAAAAAAAGTGGACTTAGGGTTAGGTTAGGGTTAGGGTAGGGTTAGGAAATAGGGATGAGTGCCACCCCGGGAGTGCCCGGTCTTTATGGTTCCCGGGGTCCTAGAGTTACGAAAGACATATATTTGGAAACCGCAGGCCGAGCCGAACGCGCTGGTGGTGTCGGTTTTCGGATCGGAGTTCGGGAAGTTGGTGAAAAAACAATGCATTGCCGGTCTTTATTGTTCCCGGCCGGTCCAAGAGTCGGGACTTTGCCTACCCCCCCAAATGTGGCCCTGGGCTGTCTGAAACAGTTGGAATTACGTCTCTATCTCATTCGGTTCCAGAGATATAGCCGTTTTAAAAGTCGTCCATAAGCACCCATTGCAAAATCGGGGGGCTGGACCCTTAAGGATGTCAGCTACGGGACTTTGGCTACCCCCCCAAATGTGGCTACGGGCTTTCCAACGCACTTGGAATGGAGTCTCTAGGACCTTCCTAGGCAGAGTTATGGCCATTTCAAATCCCCATTCAAGTCAATGGGAGAGCGTGAAAGTTGGCCTTGCCGGTCTTTAGTGTTGCCGGCCGGTCCAAGAGTCGAGACTTTGGCTACCCCCCCAAATGTGCCTATGGGCTTTCCGAAACAGTTGGAATGGAGTCTCTAGCACCTTCCTGTCCGGAGTTATGGCCATTTGAAAATCGAAACAAGCCTGTCAATGTTTGATATTAGACCAAGTTTTTTTGTGAGCGACTTTTGGCGTCGGACTTGACGTCTACCCCCCCATTTGTGGCCATGGCGGATCCAACGGTACCACTCCCGAATTTTTCCGAGGTGTGGAAGTAGGCGTTACGTGGTGTGATGGTCCATAACTCTGTCCAGGAAGGTGCTAGAGAGGTGAGTGGCGTCGGGTTTTGTTGGTCTCGACGAGACCTTTCCATAGAGCCCAGAAGCATCCGGATTGGACCAGCGGTTCCGGAGATATGAACTTGACAAGGTGCTGATTTCTGCTGACAAACGTCGTGTAATAACTTTTGATAGGAAGGTCGTAGGAAGATGGGAGTAGGTGCGTTGGATTCAGCGTGAAATTCTCTTGTGGATAGATGTGTGACTTGTTGAATTTGAAGGAGTAAAAATGTCAATGATTTTCTGAAATTTCACCAAGTGTCAGATGGCAAATGGTACCTTCCAGGAACCATTTAGGAGCACGTTTTAGGCCATTTGGAGTCTATTTGACTATGGCAAAAAGTGCACTTTTTGTGACTTTTTCCAGAAATGTGCCAGTGTGTGAGACAGAAGGTTTTAAGCACATGAGGTTTTTTGTTGGGTTAGGGTTAGGGTTAGGGGGGTTAGGGGGGTTAGGGTTAGGGTAGGGTTAGGTGAGGGGAAAGAAGCCGGGATCCACCAAAGTGGCCCGGAAGTGCACGGTCCTTCACTGAGGAGTGACCTGCCCAGACTCCCCGTTAGCTTAGAAGTATTTGTTTTTTCCTTTTAGTTAGGTTTCATTATATAGTTTAGTTACTTTTTTCTTTGGTTAGTTTCGCCTTTGTTATCTATTAATAATATTGTGTTTTTGCAGCCTTTGTTATATCAAATATGTATTTCTTTTTTGTCTTTTATTGTTTTTCTATTTTTATGTTTATTTACATTTTTTTATTTTTTTTATATTTTTTTGTTGTTTGGCTTCATTTTTTATAGATTAATCTTTTTTTCTTTGTGTCTCTGCAGATGGCGACGTTTCGACCCAACTAGGGTCTTCATCAGGCCGGAGACACAGGTAAGTATTGCTTTTGTTTAAGAGGAGATGTTGTTCCTTCAAGTTATTTTGCCAAACTGATTTTCTCTTCCCTGTTTGCCCTTTTTATACTCTCTGTTTTTAACTTGTTAGTTTTTAGAATGAATTTGTATATGTCTTATTTGACTTTTAATGAATTATTTTTATAACAATCAATTATGTTTTTAACCCCGTTTCCCATTGCCACCAATTATATACATATATGAATTTAGTATTTTATGAATTTATTTATTTATTTTTAATTGTGTTTTAATATGTATTTATTACCCTTCTTCTCATTATTACTTCCCCTATTCCAATTCCCTCATGTTTTAAATCCTCCTTCCCATTCTCCAATTGTTTATATATTACCCATGAAATTATTTATTAATTATTTGATTAATCCTTATTCCCTTATACCCATATCCTCTCTTCCTTCCATCAACTCATCCTTTCCTGTCACCATAGGACCTCAGTGGGCATATTAGGGCTCTTTTCTAGGCCATCTTCCACTGGAATAAATTTGGGTTGTCCAGGTAGGGTTTGGGGACTGGGGTTTAGGTTAGAATGGGTTAGGGTTAGGATTAGGGGTTAGGGTTAGGTGAAGGGGAAGGAACCATACCAGGGACTAAGCCCTGGCATGGAAGTGCACTCTCCTCGACCAGAGGGTGGTGGCCCCCGCCAGCCACAGAAATTATCCACCACTCGAAGGTGGTGGGGATTCAAAAAATTAGGCAACAATGCCTTAGCAAAGCTCAGTCTCGCGCAACGTTTCGGCCTTTATTGGCCTTCCTCAGGCGCACTGAGCTGCAAAAATGAAGTGTGCCTTGCCTGATTTGGCTTAAGGACACACTGGCCCGTTTCTTTTTCCCTTCTCCATCCCTTTCTGTTTGTTTTGTCCGAATTGGGTTTTTGTTACCATCATTTAGGTTTGTCTCGTCCTTTATTTAGGTTTGTATTCTATATTTAGACTTATGTTTTGTGTTTATCGTTGTATTTGTTATATCCAAATTTGGTTTTTGTTGTCCGTAAATTAGGTTTGTCTTGTCCTTTATTTAGGTTTAGCTTCTATATTTAGACTTATGTTTTGTATTAATTATTTATTATTTCCCCTTAATGTATACCATATTTGGCCTATTAATTTCGATCCCTCTCCTACCGTGTCTCCCCTCCGTCTCCCTTATACATCTTGTTGTTCCTTATTAGTATTGTTTTTATAAGTTCCCTTATTTGGGTTATACTTTTTTTGTCTTTAATTTAGTGCGGCTTACTTGCCTTTAATTTATTAATGTAAACGGATAGGGGTAGGGGTATCTAGGGTTGGGGTTAGGATAATTGGAGGGTGGGGGGTTAGCCAATTAGGGTCCCCAAAGATCAGCAGCCAGCAGGAACCAACCAGCCCCCTGCCGGGACCTGGCTGGTTAGGTGAAGGGGAAGGAACCATACCAGGGACTAAGCCCTGGCATGGAAGTGCACTCTCCTCGACCAGAGGGTGGTGGCCCCCGCCAGCCACAGAAATTATCCACCACTCGAAGGTGGTGGGGATTCAAAAAATTAGGCAACAATGCCTTAGCAAAGCTCAGTCTCGCGCAACGTTTCGGCCTTTATTGGCCTTCCTCAGGCGCACTGAGCTGCAAAAATGAAGTGTGCCTTGCCTGATTTGGCTTAAGGACACACTGGCCCGTTTCTTTTTCCCTTCTCCATCCCTTTCTGTTTGTTTTGTCCGAATTGGGTTTTTGTTACCATCATTTAGGTTTGTCTCGTCCTTTATTTAGGTTTGTATTCTATATTTAGACTTATGTTTTGTGTTTATCGTTGTATTTGTTATATCCAAATTTGGTTTTTGTTGTCCGTAAATTAGGTTTGTCTTGTCCTTTATTTAGGTTTAGCTTCTATATTTAGACTTATGTTTTGTATTAATTATTTATTATTTCCCCTTAATGTATACCATATTTGGCCTATTAATTTCGATCCCTCTCCTACCGTGTCTCCCCTCCGTCTCCCTTATACATCTTGTTGTTCCTTATTAGTATTGTTTTTATAAGTTCCCTTATTTGGGTTATACTTTTTTTGTCTTTAATTTAGTGCGGCTTACTTGCCTTTAATTTATTAATGTAAACGGATAGGGGTAGGGGTATCTAGGGTTGGGGTTAGGATAATTGGAGGGTGGGGGGTTAGCCAATTAGGGTCCCCAAAGATCAGCAGCCAGCAGGAACCAACCAGCCCCCTGCCGGGACCTGGCTGGTTAGGTGAAGGGGAAGGAAGGGTTAGGGTTAGGGTTAGGGTTAGGGGGGGTTAGGGTTAGGGTTAGGGTTAGGGGGGTTAGGTAAGGGGAAAGAAATGAGAACCACTATGTGGTTCCCAGGTAGCACTCTCCACCCCATGGGTGGCCAGCCCCCCATCCCCATCTTCCACTACTTGGGTTTCATCATCACGGTGTTTTGTTTTATAGTTTGATTTATTTATTTAATGAACTGATTTGTCTTTTTTTGTTAATGAACTGATTTGTCTTTTAGTTATTTGTGATTTATTTATTTATTATTATTTTTTAATGAACTGATTTGTCTTTTTTTTGTTAATGAACTGATTTGTCTTTTAGTTATTTGTAATTCTTTTTGGTTTTTGTTTTATTGTTTTAAACACCGCTTATCTTTTTATATTTTTTTATTTTTCTATTTTTTTGTTGTTTTTTATTTTTCTAGTTTGGCTTTAGTCTTGTTTTTAGTCTTGTTTTTAGTCATAGTCTTCTTGTTTTCTTTTCCAACTGTAGGTGGCGCTCGCGCGACGTTTCGTCATGTCTTCGACTTCTTCAGGCCGGCCATCCTACAGGTAAGTGTTCATGTATTCTGGAGAGATGTTGCTCCTTCAATGGTCCGTGCCAAACTGACTTGTCTTCTGTTCTTATCTCCCTTTTTATACCCACCCCTTAATTTATTCCTTTTTTGGCTTTCAATGAAATTGCTGGTTTTGTTTAGCTTGTTTTTAATCCACTTGTATTTTAAACATATTTGTTTTTATAAGTAGTTAGTTTTTAACATATATTTTTTTAATGATTTATATTTTTTAACATACTTGTTTTTATGAACTTATTTATTCTGATCAATTAGTCCTTATGAATTGTTATTTATTATAAATTATTAGACCCTAATTTCCTTATGAATTATATTGCCAATTAATGAATTTATTTACCCAAATTTCCTTATTCTTTTTCCTTCTTCATTTCCTTTTTCCATCGCTCTTCCTCCATCCTTCACCTTAGACCGGTGCCTATGTTATGTCGTACCACGTATATATAATTTGCCTACCTTTGGGGAGGAACTACCAAGGGGCCTATACGGAAACTAAAGTAATGTCCTACTTGGCTCATTACGACCTGACTGAGGTCAATTTACGGGTCTATGTTAGGGTTTGGGGACAAGAATAGGATAGGGAACCAAATTGGGGTTAGAATTTAGGTGTGAGGGTCAATGCCACAACTGGGGCTACAATTAAATCAATTAGGGAATTAGAATTAAAATTAGGGTCTAGATTGGGTTTAGGTTTAAGTTCAATTGGGGTTGGGGTTAGAGTAAGGGGCTGGGTGGGCTTAAATTAGCTTGTTAATGGGGGGAGGGAGACTGACCAATCCATGGGAGGCCCTGGCAAGGTTAGGTAAGGGGAAAGAAATGAGAACCACTATGTGGTTCCCAGGTAGCACTCTCCACCCCATGGGTGGCCAGCCCCCCATCCCCATCTTCCACTACTTGGGTTTCATCATCACGGTGTTTTGTTTTATAGTTTGATTTATTTATTTAACGAACTGATTTGTCTTTTTTTGTTAATGAACTGATTTGTCTTTTAGTTATTTGTGATTTATTTATTTATTATTATTTTTTAATGAACTGATTTGTCTTTTTTTTGTTAATGAACTGATTTGTCTTTTAGTTATTTGTAATTCTTTTTGGTTTTTGTTTTATTGTTTTAAACACCGCTTATCTTTTTATATTTTTTTATTTTTCTATTTTTTTGTTGTTTTTTATTTTTCTAGTTTGGCTTTAGTCTTGTTTTTAGTCTTGATTTTTAGTCATAGTCTTCTTGTTTTCTTTTCCAACTGTAGGTGGCGCTCGCGCGACGTTTCGTCATGTCTTCGACTTCTTCAGGCCGGCCATCCTACAGGTAAGTGTTCATGTATTCTGGAGAGATGTTGCTCCTTCAATGGTCCGTGCCAAACTGACTTGTCTTCTGTTCTTATCTCCCTTTTTATACCCACCCCTTAATTTATTCCTTTTTTGGCTTTCAATGAAATTGCTGGTTTTGTTTAGCTTGTTTTTAATCCACTTGTATTTTAAACATATTTGTTTTTATAAGTAGTTAGTTTTTAACATATATTTTTTTAATGATTTATATTTTTTAACATACTTGTTTTTATGAACTTATTTATTCTGATCAATTAGTCCTTATGAATTGTTATTTATTATAAATTATTAGACCCTAATTTCCTTATGAATTATATTGCCAATTAATGAATTTATTTACCCAAATTTCCTTATTCTTTTTCCTTCTTCATTTCCTTTTTCCAGCGCTCTTCCTCCATCCTTCACCTTAGACCGGTGCCTATGTTATGTCGTACCACGTATATATAATTTGCCTACCTTTGGGGAGGAACTACCAAGGGGCCTATACGGAAACTAAAGTAATGTCCTACTTGGCTCATTACGACCTGACTGAGGTCAATTTACGGGTCTATGTTAGGGTTTGGGGACAAGAATAGGATAGGGAACCAAATTGGGGTTAGAATTTAGGTGTGAGGGTCAATGCCACAACTGGGGCTACAATTAAATCAATTAGGGAATTAGAATTAAAATTAGGGTCTAGATTGGGTTTAGGTTTAAGTTCAATTGGGGTTGGGGTTAGAGTAAGGGGCTGGGTGGGCTTAAATTAGCTTGTTAATGGGGGGAGGGAGACTGACCAATCCATGGGAGGCCCTGGCAAGGTTAGGTAAGGGGAAAGAAATGAGAACCACTATGTGGTTCCCAGGTAGCACTCTCCACCCCATGGGTGGCCAGCCCCCCATCCCCATCTTCCACTACTTGGGTTTCATCATCACGGTGTTTTGTTTTATAGTTTGATTTATTTATTTAACGAACTGATTTGTCTTTTTTTGTTAATGAACTGATTTGTCTTTTAGTTATTTGTGATTTATTTATTTATTATTATTTTTTAATGAACTGATTTGTCTTTTTTTTGTTAATGAACTGATTTGTCTTTTAGTTATTTGTAATTCTTTTTGGTTTTTGTTTTATTGTTTTAAACACCGCTTATCTTTTTATATTTTTTTATTTTTCTATTTTTTTGTTGTTTTTTATTTTTCTAGTTTGGCTTTAGTCTTGTTTTTAGTCTTGATTTTAGTCATAGTCTTCTTGTTTTCTTTTCCAACTGTAGGTGGCGCTCGCGCGACGTTTCGTCATGTCTTCGACTTCTTCAGGCCGGCCATCCTACAGGTAAGTGTTCATGTATTCTGGAGAGATGTTGCTCCTTCAATGGTCCGTGCCAAACTGACTTGTCTTCTGTTCTTATCTCCCTTTTTATACCCACCCCTTAATTTATTCCTTTTTTGGCTTTCAATGAAATTGCTGGTTTTGTTTAGCTTGTTTTTAATCCACTTGTATTTTAAACATATTTGTTTTTATAAGTAGTTAGTTTTTAACATATATTTTTTTAATGATTTATATTTTTTAACATACTTGTTTTTATGAACTTATTTATTCTGATCAATTAGTCCTTATGAATTGTTATTTATTATAAATTATTAGACCCTAATTTCCTTATGAATTATATTGCCAATTAATGAATTTATTTACCCAAATTTCCTTATTCTTTTTCCTTCTTCATTTCCTTTTTCCAGCGCTCTTCCTCCATCCTTCACCTTAGACCGGTGCCTATGTTATGTCGTACCACGTATATATAATTTGCCTACCTTTGGGGAGGAACTACCAAGGGGCCTATACGGAAACTAAAGTAATGTCCTACTTGGCTCATTACGACCTGACTGAGGTCAATTTACGGGTCTATGTTAGGGTTTGGGGACAAGAATAGGATAGGGAACCAAATTGGGGTTAGAATTTAGGTGTGAGGGTCAATGCCACAACTGGGGCTACAATTAAATCAATTAGGGAATTAGAATTAAAATTAGGGTCTAGATTGGGTTTAGGTTTAAGTTCAATTGGGGTTGGGGTTAGAGTAAGGGGCTGGGTGGGCTTAAATTAGCTTGTTAATGGGGGGAGGGAGACTGACCAATCCATGGGAGGCCCTGGCAAGGTTAGGTAAGGGGAAAGAAATGAGAACCACTATGTGGTTCCCAGGTAGCACTCTCCACCCCATGGGTGGCCAGCCCCCCATCCCCATCTTCCACTACTTGGGTTTCATCATCACGGTGTTTTGTTTTATAGTTTGATTTATTTATTTAACGAACTGATTTGTCTTTTTTTGTTAATGAACTGATTTGTCTTTTAGTTATTTGTGATTTATTTATTTATTATTATTTTTTAATGAACTGATTTGTCTTTTTTTTGTTAATGAACTGATTTGTCTTTTAGTTATTTGTAATTCTTTTTGGTTTTTGTTTTATTGTTTTAAACACCGCTTATCTTTTTATATTTTTTTATTTTTCTATTTTTTTGTTGTTTTTTATTTTTCTAGTTTGGCTTTAGTCTTGTTTTTAGTCTTGATTTTAGTCATAGTCTTCTTGTTTTCTTTTCCAACTGTAGGTGGCGCTCGCGCGACGTTTCGTCATGTCTTCGACTTCTTCAGGCCGGCCATCCTACAGGTAAGTGTTCATGTATTCTGGAGAGATGTTGCTCCTTCAATGGTCCGTGCCAAACTGACTTGTCTTCTGTTCTTATCTCCCTTTTTATACCCACCCCTTAATTTATTCCTTTTTTGGCTTTCAATGAAATTGCTGGTTTTGTTTAGCTTGTTTTTAATCCACTTGTATTTTAAACATATTTGTTTTTATAAGTAGTTAGTTTTTAACATATATTTTTTTAATGATTTATATTTTTTAACATACTTGTTTTTATGAACTTATTTATTCTGATCAATTAGTCCTTATGAATTGTTATTTATTATAAATTATTAGACCCTAATTTCCTTATGAATTATATTGCCAATTAATGAATTTATTTACCCAAATTTCCTTATTCTTTTTCCTTCTTCATTTCCTTTTTCCAGCGCTCTTCCTCCATCCTTCACCTTAGACCGGTGCCTATGTTATGTCGTACCACGTATATATAATTTGCCTACCTTTGGGGAGGAACTACCAAGGGGCCTATACGGAAACTAAAGTAATGTCCTACTTGGCTCATTACGACCTGACTGAGGTCAATTTACGGGTCTATGTTAGGGTTTGGGGACAAGAATAGGATAGGGAACCAAATTGGGGTTAGAATTTAGGTGTGAGGGTCAATGCCACAACTGGGGCTACAATTAAATCAATTAGGGAATTAGAATTAAAATTAGGGTCTAGATTGGGTTTAGGTTTAAGTTCAATTGGGGTTGGGGTTAGAGTAAGGGGCTGGGTGGGCTTAAATTAGCTTGTTAATGGGGGGAGGGAGACTGACCAATCCATGGGAGGCCCTGGCAAGGTTAGGTAAGGGGAAAGAAATGAGAACCACTATGTGGTTCCCAGGTAGCACTCTCCACCCCATGGGTGGCCAGCCCCCATCCCCATCTTCCACTACTTGGGTTTCATCATCACGGTGTTTTGTTTTATAGTTTGATTTATTTATTTAACGAACTGATTTGTCTTTTTTTGTTAATGAACTGATTTGTCTTTTAGTTATTTGTGATTTATTTATTTATTATTATTTTTTAATGAACTGATTTGTCTTTTTTTTGTTAATGAACTGATTTGTCTTTTAGTTATTTGTAATTCTTTTTGGTTTTTGTTTTATTGTTTTAAACACCGCTTATCTTTTTATATTTTTTTATTTTTCTATTTTTTTGTTGTTTTTTATTTTTCTAGTTTGGCTTTAGTCTTGTTTTTAGTCTTGATTTTAGTCATAGTCTTCTTGTTTTCTTTTCCAACTGTAGGTGGCGCTCGCGCGACGTTTCGTCATGTCTTCGACTTCTTCAGGCCGGCCATCCTACAGGTAAGTGTTCATGTATTCTGGAGAGATGTTGCTCCTTCAATGGTCCGTGCCAAACTGACTTGTCTTCTGTTCTTATCTCCCTTTTTATACCCACCCCTTAATTTATTCCTTTTTTGGCTTTCAATGAAATTGCTGGTTTTGTTTAGCTTGTTTTTAATCCACTTGTATTTTAAACATATTTGTTTTTATAAGTAGTTAGTTTTTAACATATATTTTTTTAATGATTTATATTTTTTAACATACTTGTTTTTATGAACTTATTTATTCTGATCAATTAGTCCTTATGAATTGTTATTTATTATAAATTATTAGACCCTAATTTCCTTATGAATTATATTGCCAATTAATGAATTTATTTACCCAAATTTCCTTATTCTTTTTCCTTCTTCATTTCCTTTTTCCAGCGCTCTTCCTCCATCCTTCACCTTAGACCGGTGCCTATGTTATGTCGTACCACGTATATATAATTTGCCTACCTTTGGGGAGGAACTACCAAGGGGCCTATACGGAAACTAAAGTAATGTCCTACTTGGCTCATTACGACCTGACTGAGGTCAATTTACGGGTCTATGTTAGGGTTTGGGGACAAGAATAGGATAGGGAACCAAATTGGGGTTAGAATTTAGGTGTGAGGGTCAATGCCACAACTGGGGCTACAATTAAATCAATTAGGGAATTAGAATTAAAATTAGGGTCTAGATTGGGTTTAGGTTTAAGTTCAATTGGGGTTGGGGTTAGAGTAAGGGGCTGGGTGGGCTTAAATTAGCTTGTTAATGGGGGGAGGGAGACTGACCAATCCATGGGAGGCCCTGGCAAGGTTAGGTAAGGGGAAAGAAATGAGAACCACTATGTGGTTCCCAGGTAGCACTCTCCACCCCATGGGTGGCCAGCCCCCCATCCCCATCTTCCACTACTTGGGTTTCATCATCACGGTGTTTTGTTTTATAGTTTGATTTATTTATTTAACGAACTGATTTGTCTTTTTTTGTTAATGAACTGATTTGTCTTTTAGTTATTTGTGATTTATTTATTTATTATTATTTTTTAATGAACTGATTTGTCTTTTTTTTGTTAATGAACTGATTTGTCTTTTAGTTATTTGTAATTCTTTTTGGTTTTTGTTTTATTGTTTTAAACACCGCTTATCTTTTTATATTTTTTTATTTTTCTATTTTTTTGTTGTTTTTTATTTTTCTAGTTTGGCTTTAGTCTTGTTTTTAGTCTTGATTTTAGTCATAGTCTTCTTGTTTTCTTTTCCAACTGTAGGTGGCGCTCGCGCGACGTTTCGTCATGTCTTCGACTTCTTCAGGCCGGCCATCCTACAGGTAAGTGTTCATGTATTCTGGAGAGATGTTGCTCCTTCAATGGTCCGTGCCAAACTGACTTGTCTTCTGTTCTTATCTCCCTTTTTATACCCACCCCTTAATTTATTCCTTTTTTGGCTTTCAATGAAATTGCTGGTTTTGTTTAGCTTGTTTTTAATCCACTTGTATTTTAAACATATTTGTTTTTATAAGTAGTTAGTTTTTAACATATATTTTTTTAATGATTTATATTTTTTAACATACTTGTTTTTATGAACTTATTTATTCTGATCAATTAGTCCTTATGAATTGTTATTTATTATAAATTATTAGACCCTAATTTCCTTATGAATTATATTGCCAATTAATGAATTTATTTACCCAAATTTCCTTATTCTTTTTCCTTCTTCATTTCCTTTTTCCAGCGCTCTTCCTCCATCCTTCACCTTAGACCGGTGCCTATGTTATGTCGTACCACGTATATATAATTTGCCTACCTTTGGGGAGGAACTACCAAGGGGCCTATACGGAAACTAAAGTAATGTCCTACTTGGCTCATTACGACCTGACTGAGGTCAATTTACGGGTCTATGTTAGGGTTTGGGGACAAGAATAGGATAGGGAACCAAATTGGGGTTAGAATTTAGGTGTGAGGGTCAATGCCACAACTGGGGCTACAATTAAATCAATTAGGGAATTAGAATTAAAATTAGGGTCTAGATTGGGTTTAGGTTTAAGTTCAATTGGGGTTGGGGTTAGAGTAAGGGGCTGGGTGGGCTTAAATTAGCTTGTTAATGGGGGGAGGGAGACTGACCAATCCATGGGAGGCCCTGGCAAGGTTAGGTAAGGGGAAAGAAATGAGAACCACTATGTGGTTCCCAGGTAGCACTCTCCACCCCATGGGTGGCCAGCCCCCCATCCCCATCTTCCACTACTTGGGTTTCATCATCACGGTGTTTTGTTTTATAGTTTGATTTATTTATTTAACGAACTGATTTGTCTTTTTTTGTTAATGAACTGATTTGTCTTTTAGTTATTTGTGATTTATTTATTTATTATTATTTTTTAATGAACTGATTTGTCTTTTTTTTGTTAATGAACTGATTTGTCTTTTAGTTATTTGTAATTCTTTTTGGTTTTTGTTTTATTGTTTTAAACACCGCTTATCTTTTTATATTTTTTTATTTTTCTATTTTTTTGTTGTTTTTTATTTTTCTAGTTTGGCTTTAGTCTTGTTTTTAGTCTTGATTTTAGTCATAGTCTTCTTGTTTTCTTTTCCAACTGTAGGTGGCGCTCGCGCGACGTTTCGTCATGTCTTCGACTTCTTCAGGCCGGCCATCCTACAGGTAAGTGTTCATGTATTCTGGAGAGATGTTGCTCCTTCAATGGTCCGTGCCAAACTGACTTGTCTTCTGTTCTTATCTCCCTTTTTATACCCACCCCTTAATTTATTCCTTTTTTGGCTTTCAATGAAATTGCTGGTTTTGTTTAGCTTGTTTTTAATCCAC